>JAKLLW010001040.1:0-19657 GCA_022814695.1 Neocatenulostroma microsporum | reverse complement strand
GCTAACTCCGGCGGAGCTCCAGGGCTTCTTGCTTCGACGCCGCGCCGATCCAGTCGCGGCTGTAGAGGGTGCCGCGGCTTTCGCTGCCAACACACTTCGCACCAGAGCAGAGGGTCTTAACGTCGCTGCATTCGGTGCAGCGACCAACCTAGAGGCAGATGAGGATGCGGTCACACGAGACAGCGATCTTGCCCCTTCTGCAAACGAGTCTCCGGCTGCCGGCGAGCCGCAGACAAAGAAGTCTCGGAGGTCGAGATGCTCCAGGAGGCGGGCGAAGAAGAGCATACTGGCTTCCGTGCAGAACGAGCGAGACTCAGTACCGAGCTCTTCGGTGACTGAGCCCACCAAGAATAGCATAGCAGGCGATGATGACTGTGTATGTGCTGAGTGCGAGGTGAGCTTTTATGCGCCGAGATAGAAGAAGTGCTTCTCGGTCTAGTCGACAGAACAAATTCTGTCGGTAATCAAGAATACAACGATTGAACCAAACTGGTGACTGTCCATTCCAAGATCTCCTTTCCCAAAGTTCCATGCCAACGTATCGTGACTGACTCTGCACGACTCTCTCGCTATTGCGATGCCAGAGAGAAGATCGTCTTCCGCTCCCACTTCCTGCTCGCCCTCCATAACACTAGGCGACATGCCGTAAGTCGCTGAGCGAGAGCCCTGGTGTCTCCAGCCCCAACTTTTCACACGTCAATGCATACATCTGAGCTTGCTCGTACCAGCCAGACCCAAAGAAGGCTTTGATATCGCTCTGGTCCTTCTTCGTGACACGCAACCTCTCGCCTATTCGATGACGAATAACTGCTTCCATCATCGGCACCTTCTTCAACTGCTTCTCCTCCGCCTCGCTAGGCTCCCCTAGCGCAACCAGCTCGCCACTCAGACCAAGGAATCGGTTCGGCTTCTGGTTCCAGGAGGTGAATCTCAATCGGAGTAGGCTATGGAGGCGAAAGCAGGTGTGAAAACCGCCCAGATCCTGCTTCCAGGTGCGACCGAAGAAACGTTGCATGTTACTGTCGAGGTCTCTCCCCGTGGCAACGAGGCGACGAAGCGGTTCGCTGTAATGTTTCAGTAAACGTGCCTAGCCGCCATCATAGATAGAGAAATGCTTACAAGACACTCTGGAATGGCTCTGCTCCGGTTGGAAGCGTGAGCTCAAAATACTTGGCAACTTCGCGAGCCTTCAGGTTCTTGTGCGCCTCTGTGTTGTAATATCTCTGCGCAGCACTTCCGTTACTGGCCAACGGGATGGACGCCATTACGTTCTCCACAAAATTGGAATTGGTTGTCGCCGAACGCTCCCCACAAGAGACAGGCCCATCCGTTCGAGCTGTTTGCCGCGTGGTGTTTGACTCACACACCGACGGGCGATGTTCTGTGAGTGTACTGGGCGGTACCTTGGTCCCATTTGAGGCGCTTTCATCGGTGGAGATGGACTGCTGGGACTTTTGAAGGACATCCAAGATCGAGGTACCGTGCTGGGTGTCCTGGCCAGAATCAACTTTCTTGAGCGTGTTCTCTCCATCCGGGTGTTGGCTTTCGCCCATCAGAAGGGTATCCCGGCTACTTTCCACGCCCTGTATCGCGGATGGTCCGGCAGTCAAGAGGGTAGGCCGAGCAGAGGGCACGGCCATCGGTATGTCTCCGCCTTGCGCCTCGGGCCTGGACAGTCGACGGACTGGCACCGTAGACGCCTGCTGCCCGCGTACTCCTGAAGCTGCTGACTCGGTCCGCGCAGAGTCTCTGCTCATCAATGAGGACAGCGTCTTGAAATCGATGCTGTCTTCCAGGCACTTTCGAGCGGTGTAGAGTTGCGTCGACTCCTTCGGCGTGGAAAATCCGACTTTGCATAACTCTTGCTGAACGCCGAATAGCTTCAACCAGAACTGAATGCCGTGTGCTATGAAGGGGTCATCTGTGGACCAGCTCCAGGGCGCTGATGGTAGGGATTCCTGGCTGCTGATCGCTTCAAGGAGCATGCAGGCCATGATTTTCGCTTTGTTCTCAAAATTCGGCTCTTCCGAGATCGATCTGGCCTCCGAGCGACACAAGGACTCGGGCCTATCCACTTGCATAGCGAACATCCGAGCATCTTCTTTCCTGTCATCCCGCGGGTGGCAAACGCCGAAGATCCAATGATTTGGCTTGCCCTCCAGTGTGTCAGATCGGGTGAGCCCACGGAATGAGCTTACCCTTCCGACCTTTCGCATCACTCTGTCGTGTGCTGTCTCTGTCCCAGACATGGTCGCTTGAGTCTCTGTGGTATTGCCGAATAAGCTATCGATGTGACTGCGGAGATGAGAAGGTATGTTGATGTTTCAGAGAACATCAGAGCAGTGCTGTGTTCCTGTTTACGGCCCCGCTGATGGCCGGGAGCAGCTGCGGAAAGCTCGCTGCTGCTGCCTTCTACTTTGCGGTGCACCTTCTCTCCACTAAACGGGCAAGAAGGTGATGTACGGCAAGTGCAGGCCGTACTTTCCGTTTCCGACGCACATTCTGGGACCCAGCAGTAAATGCTGGAGGGTGATGGGCGGATGCGGATGTGGACCGTAATATTGATGCGACACCCCACATTTCCAGCGGCCTTGACTTCAGAGTGGAAGAAATCGATTTCGTCTGCTGGCTACATGCCTGCGGGACTGCGAACGCTTATTCTACGGATCCGTGCTTAGCACAACCGACCGATCATGTCGACCGTCTCCAGGGGTGCAGAGGTGCAGCATGGCCTGGAGGGCGATGTATGTAGAACTCTCGGTTACGTAGATGATGGTTCTTCCTGCCACGCAAGGCTCTCTGCTCAGCGATGGCCGGCAACATGATGCACACGTCGAAGTCCTGCATCGTCTTCGGGAGCTCTCCATTGCAGGACTCGTAATACGCTGACGACATGCTCACGAAGCTCATTGACTGCGCCGGCGTGGCGGAGGAGCTGGTACTGTAGGTCGTGTATATCCTTGCACTGCTCGTACCGGAGATGCCGATGCTGAGAGTACAGGACAATGGAAGCATGGCAGGACGTATCCTTGTATATCTCCAGGCGCTCCCACATCTCGGCTGCAGTTCGTTCGGTGCCAAGCAGCTTGCCGGCTGTGAGGCTACGCTTGAGGGCTGCTCGTGCGAAGGCATCTTTGCTTTCCCACAGATCGAGTGCCGCACCATTTGCGTCATCGGCTTCGATTCAGGCTCGCACGGCTGCTGGATATGGATGCGGGTTTCCGGAGTGATCTTTCTCAGGTCATGGTCCTGGCCGCGGGAGGTCACCAAAAGCGACTTCCCATACACCATGCAATTCCACCAACGTGCGGACGCCCCGTTTCCAGTAATAATAGTCCTTCATGTCTCGTAGCTTTTCCGCTGAGTCGTACTCTGCTAGGAGCAGATCACGGTAGCCTGGATCTCGAAGCCATAGCGGCGTTTTCATGAGGCCGCCGAGGAGCTGCTCGGCCGCCATTTGTGCGAACGAGGCCGCCCGTGATGAGTCGAGCTCTCGGGTTGTACTCCTGAGGGTTCACACAGAGGGTTTGGTGATGGGATGATGAAGGAGTGATGGTTCGGTAAGGCAAGAATGCTCGGATGTAAGTGGATCGGCAGCTCCCGGCACTAGCTACAAAACACAAACGCCCCTCTAACTTCAGCTCTTCGTCCGTCTCCATCTCCGCGTCCGACTTCGTATTCACAACTCATCATCAATTGCACACCATGCAATCGTACAGCACGCGGGAGTCAGAGTTGGAAATACCACAGTGTTTGGAGCACGGCTACCACCGGGAGATCACAGGTCTGGAGTACTTCCCAGAAAGCTACGTGCTTCGAGGACATGATAACTACCTAGATTGGCGGTCGTATCTCAGAAGTGAGCTACGCTCTCAGGACTCCTGGGGTTATGTGACTGGCGAGAAGAAGAAACCTGAGATTGAGTCACCCGAGGAGACCGCAGCGGTCATTCGGGAATGGGATCTTCCCAGTGATGTTGTTGGTCTGGTCTGGTCTGGTATAGAGGGTCATACCACGACCGACCAACAGATCTGAGGCCTATACCAATACCCACCATTGGTAACCACTAGGTTCTTGGCCGAGTCGGAGCCGCTATATCCGAAGTGCCGAGAGCCGAAGTGAATGCTAGTAAGGGTCCTTAGAAAAGCTAACAGCTCTATACACGACGGTAGCAAGGCGTAAAGGTACGCTAGAACGCAGCGGTGAAGATAGGAGACCCGATACGCCTATACATGCGCACTCTACACATCGTTCCTGCACGTCGCTGTCGATTCCCAATTAGGAAGCTGGTGACCAGTCCACCAACAGCCTTAATACCACGACCGACCAGCTTTCTAGAATCGCTCTACCATACCAGACCACGACCACTGACCGACCGACCAGCGACCAGTGGATACCAGACCAACAACATCACTGGATCTTCCAAGGTATCAGTTCCCTCGCGTCACCCAAGCGAGAGAGCTTGAGGAGTGGACGCGCGGCGAGGCTTCAGCGAAAGCTGCTGTTCATCTCACACTGAGTCACAAAGTGAAGCTACGGCATATCCATGGCTACGACGAGATGAGCGCGAAGGAGTTCTGGCAATCTCTCGAGAGAAATTACAAGCCCAACGGCTATTACTACGCCCAGCAATGCTTCAGAGATTTCTTCAACTGCCATTACCGGGACCACCTCGCGGATGGACCGCGCAACTACGCCTTGAAACTACATGACCTCGCGCTGAGGCTCGAGGATCTCGAAGAAGGATATAAAATTCCCTACTGGCAATACGAGATTCGGTTCATGGACAGTGTCTCGGAAGTCCACGGGACTGACATCTTCATGCTCCACCGGATGAACTACGGGTTCACGCAATACCCGCTAAAGGACGCCACCGAGACCAAGGAGATCACCGCACCCGAGCCCAAGAACGTGACCGCAGCTTGGAGGAAGCTGTGGGAAGTTGTCGAAATCCATGAGCGTTCTTCGCGAGCCAAAGGATGGCCGAATGTACAGCCGCGATCAGCTGGCTCGCAGTTGCAGAAATCACACAACAAGAATCGAAGACGGCGCAAGAATCATCATAACGGAGTGGAGGACTGAGCATGACTGCAGCATTCTCTGAGGGGGGGCTCGAGAGAGATCGTCTGGACCATAAGGAGTATCATGAAGAAAGAACTTTGACTTTGGTCTGATCACTCGCCCTCGCTTTTGCATGCGCTTTGGCACCTTCACACCGGATAAAGTACGTCACAAAACCCGTCTGCCATTTATCTCTCGGCCTCTGTAGTGAGCATGACATGTTCAATATCTTTCATTCTGTTACTGAGGGCAGAGAACATACATTGTGATACTTAGGTACTTTTCCGGAATAAGGCCTGCTAGCGGGCAATTCCCGGCGCTAGCTTCAAGCTCCGGAAGCGCTACCTTATCTCAACTGCATCCAGGTTCCATCTTTCCCGTGCATTCTGACATACAGGCTTTCTCAAAGTCTAGCACATCATGTCGAACTCAGAATCAGATCCATACTTCACAGATGAAGATTCAAGCGATCGGTTGCCGTCTTTCACGGAGGACGAGAAGCTCAGGGGCTACGACAACTTCCTGGAGTGGCGTAGCGACATGGCGAGATGGCTTCGGAGGAACGGTGTCTCGGACCACGTTACTGGCAACAAGAAGAAACCAGACGTCGAGCTCTCCGAAAAGCAAGCGAAGTCGATTAGACACTGGACGTCCAGACGACATGCCTTCAGCCGAGGTACTCAACAGCGAAGTCTTGAGGACTGGATACGCCGCGACACTTTCACGAAACACGCTATCTTCCGCACCTTCGACAAGCACATGAAACGTCGCCATCATGATGACATGGATAAAATGACTGCTTACGACTTCTGGGCAGATCTGGAGACATGCCATAAGCCCAAGGGCCATACCTTCGCCCCTATATGCATGCGACAGCTCATGGCATGTCATTACCAAGACCATGCGCATCTCGCCGAAGGAGCTCGTGAATTTGCTTATGAGCTACGAAAGCCGGTACGTGCTTTAGAATTATTGGATGAAGGCTATAAGATCCCATTCTGGATGTTCGAAAACCGCTTCCGAGACAGCGTTAGCGCATACTACGGACCGGACATTTGGATGGTGTACGATATCAAAGGCGGCTTTACGCAGTTCCCGCTCAAAGAAGGGACAACTGAGCCGGAGCCAAAAGACATCTGGAAGGCCGAAAGGGAGATGGTCAACATCGTCGACAACAAAAGAGCCGCCTTGCAGTACCGTTCCATGCAGGAGAGCGACGGGCCAGTCTTGTATCGATCTCTTCCATCTCACGCAGGCGCTCTTGCGCGCCGCGCTCGAAACAAGTCGAGGAAGCAGCGCAAAAGACACCATAACGAAGTAGTAATTTAGAGGGAGTGAGAGGGTCAACAGCTTAGGAATATGCGCACTTGCCAGAGTAAGGAAATCTCAGTGAATAAGACCAAATCCTATCGGTCGGCAAGCTGGAAAGTGCTGCCAGCATCTCATCACCTACGGAAAGCATGTTATTAATCAAGGGCGACTGTCATATTACGATAAGATGCGATGGAATTCGGAGTTTGGTTCGACATGCCAGAAGCCTGACATGCCATTATTTTTGTGGATTTTTTTTTCTTATGTATGTCCCAACCCGTAACGCCCGAGCAAAAGCTCAACGCCTATATCAAATCATTACCATACCCATTCCGCTGGGCATATCCTACAGCCGTCTTCGAATGCAAGTCTTGCACTTCCTTAGCCATCCCTACTATTACATGTCTAGCCACGGCACTGATGAAGCTCAATCAATCGTAGCGCCCTACAGCGCATAGTACTTCCTCAGCCCATGATCGTGCAACACCCCTACAATCTCATACCCCATGCAATGGCACCTCCTCAAGTGGTAGAATTGCAGCGCCCTGCTCAGCGTCCGGTCGATGAACTCATAGAGACCCGGTGGCAAGGGAACGTTCTTCACAGGGTTCTGCTCGATCGCTGCCAGTTCCTGCTCAGACATGTATTTCCGCATGTCGCCGGCCTTGTGTTGCAAGGTGAAGACGCTGTAGATGCCCTGCCGAATGATCTTCTCGAGCTTGTTTGTGTGAAACTTAGGCGCGGCGCCTAGATTCTTGAAAGGAGAGCCAGCGGCTTTTGACTTGTGGTGATCGAGTAGTGCTTGCAGACCCATGCGAATGTACTTCACCAGGTCGCTGATCTCGGGACGGTAGGCTGGGTTCATGCGATGAGGCGTTGAATCCTCGCTCTCAAGCTTGGCTCCATCGATAAGGTCCTGGAGGGCGTCTGTGATGACCTTGATAGCTACATCATCGAGCTTGATCGGCCTCTTGTTGTTGGAAGCAGGCATCTTGTCCAGGTCAGCGCAGGAACGCTCGAAGTTCTCCCAGTCATCGTACCTGGCGTCGGCTGTATGTGTACGCCCGTCGAGCTCATGGCCGTACTTGAGCGCCGTCACCAACGTCTTATCCTTGAAGATTTTGGTCCTGCAGTGAGGGCAACCAGCCTTGTCCGGGCCATTCGAGATCACCCAAGCTTTCAGGCAAGCGCCGCAGATGATATGACCCTCATGGCAGTGCAGTGCGTACGCCTGGTTAACGCCGTTGTCGTACGGGTCACCGCAGGAGAAGCAGACATTGTCGTCTGGCTTGAAGGTGTCAGCATCGACTGCGATGATGAGTTCAAGTAGTCGAGCATCGTACTGAATTCCCCTTGCGGGCTTCCAGGCAGTAGGCAGCAGCGCAACACCAACGCTCCGCATCTGCTCCCGCACATGACGAACAGCTTTGTCCGATCTCTGCCGGATCAAGTCCGAGATATCTTTCTGCCAGTCTTGATCACGTGTCGCGCCGTTCAGGTCCTCGAGGGAAAGCTTGTACAACTCGCTCGTAGACAAGTTCTCGCCGGAGAAGCTCTCGCCAAATCTGTACTGGGTAGTACGCTTGATGACGATGCCGACTCTGTCCCTCTCCACGTACCGTCTATTGCTGGTACTATTGCAGTACGTTAGGACTTGCAGCCTCGTGCTTCCGACGAGGGATGAGATGTCCGTCATGTCCTCCGTGAGTTCTTTCCAACCTTGCATTTCGTCTGTCTGTGACCGGTACTCCGGCAGGCCTTGGACGATTGATGTTTGCGGATCTAGCTCAATGGCTCCGGCTGCCGATGTCATAGAGTAAAACGCTAGTTGGTCGCCATAGTCTCTGTTGGTGTGGATTGCGACGGCGATGTCTTCGACCAGAGGGCCCGGCTCGTAGCGCTTGTGAGCATTTTTGATTTCCACCAGGGTCAGCTTGGTGCCGGATAGGCCGTTAAGTAGCTGAAGGACTGGGTACTCAACTTGGATGGTATGATTGCGCTCGAAGACACTGACCGGCGATGTCGTCCCCTCTGCCATGTTAGAAGTCTTATCTGTTCTCTCGTTACCGCCCTCTGTCGCTGTTGTTGAGGCCATTGTGGCTGCGGTTGTGATTCTTGTCGATGTAGTTATCGCTGCTTTCTGTTTCTGCTGTTGTGTGTTGTGGTATCGATAGGGTTCGTATCTCTCGATTTGTGTGGTGTGTGGTATGTGGTTTCTGACTTCGAGGAATAAACACTGCCGTCAGCTCTTAAATGGCGAACCTCAGTTGGTTGTCAACAATGTGTTTCATGGGATCGTTCATGTTACGTGTGAAGCACAGACAAAGAGCACATACCATCTTGAGCTGCCTAGCTCATGGAAAATAGCCTTGTGGACCTGTCAACAGAGGCATACTTTTCACATCGAAGTGTTACCGTCCCCGTGGAAGGCCAACTGCGCAATGCCAACTAACGACGGTGTGATTGTTCTTGTCCTGCTACGAGCCCACAACAACCGCATTGTCGACGCTTTGTCGCCTGGACCGACCTCGCAGCGCGGATTTCGGACGTGGCGAAACAATGGCTCTTTGCCTGTTGGCTCAGATGTTTTGCTCTCAACTCTGGGCGATGGGAGGTCGAAAATACAACGTCCTTAGAACTACAACGGAGCCTACGAACACGTACACTTTCCAGTAATAAGAGATGTCAGTAGATGAACAAGAGATGGTTGATACGTTACTTCTACCATACCTTCGAAGCGCTACAACCATGAGAAGGATCATGGGACGTACCTACTCCTTTGGGCCCCGCCCGAAGTACGCCACCGCCCCATTCTCACCCATCGTCGACTCAGCTTCTTCGTCGTAGCCGTACCCGCGGTACAGGTTAGCCATGTGCTTGAGCATGCACCACTTACCCATCGATGCGACGTTTTCGCTCGGGGTCGAGGCAGACGCAGCGACCGTACAAGCAGCTTGGTAGTAGCGTGTGATGGCTTCCGCTGGGATGCCAATTACTCTCACTGCTGGGTCGAGACCATAGGTCTTGGTGGCGATAGCGGCTTGGACAGCTTCTGGGTTGCTGCGCTCGGCTTGCTCTGCCTCGTTCTGCGCGAGTAGAGGGGCGAGATTGTCATCAACCGGCAGGTAAGGGCACCTGTCCTCAGCGTCAGTAGCCACACCCACAATCTCGTCGCCGAGATAGAAATCGGCGACGTTGCCTTGCACGCCAATCGCACTTAGTAGATCTCGCACGCTGAAGTCAGTATCCACGCCATGCGCACAGAGAGCCAGGAAGTCCACATCATTTGCCTCGTGGCAGTACTCGCTCAACCTAGTCGTTAGCGACACCCAAGCGATGATACTAAGGAAATCAAGCGTACCAGCATGCTGCCTGAACTCCACGGTTCCCCTCAGATCCCCCTCGAACCGGGATTCCCCTTCATCTTCAAACAAGTTTTCCACGTTGAGTGATGAGTAATGGCAGAGAAATGGCACGTCGATCATTTCCTCCTCGCCATGTGGAAGCTGGAAGAGGCGCCCAAGGTCCTCGTAGGAGACGGATTTTTCGATACTAGCTAGCCAGTCGACGAGGCATCAGTCCAAGGTGTTCAGGCAGTTTCGTGGGTGAAAAAAGCTGAGGGGATGGTGATAACTGTCTTGGCAGCCTGTCGGCACGGGGATGCGGTTACTGGCGTGTAAGGTGTCGAGGCAGCGCTCGAATGCGGTCATCATCTGCACAATCCTTTTCGTCGTCTCAAAGGGCATCTTGGCGCCTACGCCGTTACCGACATGAACGTGGAAGCCTGTAGAACCATTGACGATGAACTTGCACCCTGAGTCTACTTCTACCTTGACGAGGATATCACACACGGAGCGGACCTGGGCCTGCCCGTTATCGCTCCGCAAGTGGAAGACCGGAGAAGCTAGCTCGATGGTCCCCACGGTATAGCCCTCTGGCAACAGCTTCCCCTCCTCTGTAGAAAGTTTACGGCAATTCGAGGTCACTGTCCAGCTGCCGTGACTTGGCACACCCTCCATCAGCTTTGAGTATCTGGAGTACTGATACTTGGGGTCGGAGTCCTCAGGTGGTTCCCACCCTGTCGCGGGTATGCCTGCAGCAATGAAAGCACAGAATATTGCGCCACGTATCTCAGTTCTCATGTCCCCGGCCTCACCAGGGTAGAGGGGGTGGGACCAGGCTTAACTTTTAGGGTAAAGAGCTAGGAACTCGAGCTCGATGCCGAACGTTGTGTTGAATGCCATGTTGGACGTAGAGGTTGTTGGTGCGATTTCGGGAATGGGAATGGGGCACTTACGATGAGAGCAGCCTGCTGCTTGTCAGTATCTTTCGTGAGTTTGGTGAAAGTTCTTCGCGAATGTGTTCGATTCCAGAGTGGGTGAGAATATAGAGAACATAGGCTTGGAGATGGCAAACAAAGGGCCATTGTAGGGGTTTGGCATACAATGCCCCAGGTGCCCGGTTCTTTGATGTGAACGCCACAATGCTGCTATCCTAGGCTCACCGTAGGACAAAGAAGATGATACAGTCGGCGACTGCCACGACGGAGGTATCGCTGCCCAGGCCGAAGGGAGGATACCGCATTTGACGCACCCCCAATGTTGTACGGAGACGGGTTTTCTGAGGAGGCAGTTTAGCTACTCATCTCTGATGCGCTCCGTCTTGCGTATTCCTGCTGCCACATGCACGAAGAATGACTCAGGTCAAGGGGAGCAAGACGATCGAAGGAATCGAGCGACTGCCTTGCCCTACGGTCAAATATCCCGGAAAATGTACCGGATACACTTCTGTATCAGTGGTCTCAACAGTCAGTCAGTCAGTCATCAAGGGGTTTTGGGCGGTTGACTGACTGACCAATGGGGGGTCAAGCCTACTGACTGACTGCCCCGCGGGGCCGAACCGCGCTACTCCAGGGTTAGGGTTTGGGTAGTCAGTCAGTCAGTCAACAAGCACCCTCCGGAGGCTGTTGACTGACTGCTCTAGAGCCATTGGATCTGTTGACTGACTGACTAATTAGCCAGTCAGTCAGTCAGTCAAAAGCCAACCATTACTGACTGTTGAGACCACTGTTCTGTATGCACGGAGACGGGGGTGGTCGGGAGGCAGCGGTGTCGGATAGCAAAATTGTATAGCATGAACTGTATCTGTCTATGCGAGATAGTCAACACAACAATATGCAAAGAGCCAATGAGATGCATCTCCGCGGAAATGCCAATCTGATTCACGAAAACTCATTCTTGACACCCAAACGCCATCGTCAACATCATCAACCGTTGATCAGCCATGAAATTCGCAAGCCAGAGACGCTTCTCGACAGATTATGGCAGTCGAGACCCGAGAATGAGCCCAAAACGACCTCCATTAGACATGTCCGTCGGCGAGGTCTTCGTAGAATGGAGGACGCCTAGGTCTCCCTCCCTTCCTTCCCATGGCAGTGCGGGTGGTTCGTGCCTTCGATTGCTGGGATGGCAGAACTCCGCGTCAAATCCATCGAGACGACTCTGATTGTGAAATTTGAACGTCACTGCATCATTGCTGCTTCCAGAACAAACCTCTCCACCAGCTCCCACTCTGCTCGTTGTTCGCCGTCGCTGACGGCAAAGCCGTGGGCGGTGAGCTCGCAAGCGCAGGCTCAACAGCTACAGCCGGCACAGCCACCTTCGAGATCTCAGGGCTCACCACAGGTGTCGACATAGCAGGCAAAGGCATAGCACTCTTAGCTTTCTCCGCGATCTTCCTCCCTAGCTCCCCCGAGTCCATCTGCTTCGTCTGAGGCCAAAACCTCCAAGTAGCCAACGCCGTAGCCGTAGCAATACTCCCCACGATCCACACCCCAGCGATGCGCATCTCATTCCTCATCTTCCTGCTCTCTTTCTCCCATGATGCTTGGGCGCGATGCATAGCCCGCTCTTGCCTTGCATAGCTGCTCTTCGCTCGAAGGAGGGAGCGTTGGAGGCGGGAGATGTGTCTAGCGTTCTCCGCCAAGACCGCTTTGCCGGCTGCGAGGGCTTTGGTATCCCATATTCTGCCTGCTGAAGTTGATGAAGCTGACGCGGTATTGGCTGCGATGCGAGAGATCGGTGCGACTGGCTTCGGCGGTGGGGTGGGGAGAGGATATGTATCGATCTCGCTGGTCTGGATGAGTTTCAGTGGAGGCGAGTGCTCAACGCGGCTCAGACGGGTGAGTTTGTTGAAGTGCTGGGTTTCGCGGGAGTTGGAGAGGGAGTGTAGTGCGAAGAGGACGCTGGCGCGGGGGTGCGGGGTTGTGGAGAAGGTTCGATTGCTGCGGCGGGCGATGGAGGGGAGGATGGGTGTAAGGAGAGTCGAGGGGAGCTTCGTGAGAGACATGGTGGTGAATGAGAAGACGATTGTGAGGATTGAAACGAGAGGAAACGTTCGAGAGGTACTGAGGTACGGAAGGGTAGAGCAGCTGGTAGAGAGAGCTTATCTGGCGGTTATCTGGTTATCTGGGGAGCGGGGTAGATCTGTCTGCACCGCTAGCATGTTCCAATTGGCTGTCAGTGGATTCACGCTAACGCCAGTCAATGCTTGGCACATCTGAAGTGAGGTCGGCGCTTGGGGGGAACAAGCCGACTCCATTCCTTGGTGAGCGTCCAATTTGCTCATCTTCAGCAGTCGCCGCTTCACAGATACTCTGAAGTCGCTTAGCAGCAAGCTCCCTACCTCGCTGTGAAATCGAAGAGCCATCATCAGCAAGCTTTTCACGGCTCGACAGCCACGTTGACGTCGCCGCCGGCCTTGCGGTAATTTGACTACGCCTCCATGTGGATCTCAGGAGCTTACCAGTAGGGGCCATGAAGACCATGTCACCAAGTCGTCTGCGAAAGCATAACGTGGCTGATCGCCTCCCTGGGACGCCGGAGAACTCGCCATGCTATTCGTCCGTGTTATTGGATGCAGTGTTTCCACCTGGCAGGCTCCAAGCGAAATTTGGCCTGCCACTGCCTTTCTGGGGGGTTGCTCGTAGGCATCTTCTTACGTATACACCTCATATAGACCGAGAGGAAGGATGGCACCAACCGCTAATTATAAGGTATGTTTCGGTAAGTCCCCCTATTCCATACCATCAAGACATACATACAACGGCGATACATGCCACACGACCTAGAAAACTGGTGGTATCTCTAGAGCTTTCCTACTCAGACACATGTTTCTCCTAGGCTTGGCATTCATCCGCTTCACAGTATACGAGATTGAGCACTTCGGCGTCCGCCAGGACCGCCGCGCCACCCTCGATCGAAACGCGAGGACTTACATCGAAGTACTAAGAGCCACTCATGAGTACGACATCGCTCGCAGGAAACTCAATCGCAAGGGCGTAACCCCCATAACACCTCCTTATATCGACACTCCGCAGTAAAAGTAGCTCGAAGACGAAGCAAGACCTCTCAACCACCGGCCTCATCGCAACCCGTCCACCGCGAGCAACGTCTAGGCTTCGCTCTTCTTGAACTCAGTCTCGACGATGAGACCTCCAGCTCTGCTAATAGTCCACTCGCGAAGCTACGAAGCACTGCTCCTCAACGAGAGATACTGGACAGACCGCAAGTAGAGCTGCGGCTTCTTCTTAAGCAGGGTAGTCAATAAATCAACGCACAATGTACAGAGGGTTGTGCGTTCGTTCAACTTACTCAAGCTGTCAGTCCGTCCGTGCGCAGACTGCTACGCCCTCTACGACTATACTCGTCCGGTAATTAATAGCAACATAGAGGTGGACCTCTTAGAAAGCGGCGACCGGTTTTTCCATTTCGCCGTATACTATGAGCTCACAACATTTACCAACCCCTCATCATGGTCCACGACCTCAAAATCTTCTTAGTCGACTTCCCGCGCAAGGACTGGTCTGTCTGGCGTTGTTACTTATAAAGGACAGCCGCCCCGGAGTCGACGACAAGTGGATCGTCCGGATATCAATTAGGCCTATCGCTGAAGGTCAACCCTCTAGATGTTACGGCAAAGGCCGGTAACCGTTATCTAAAGCAGCGGCCAAGGACACCAGATCTCTTAAGAACAACAAAACCGAAACGGGCTAAGCTAGCGGCACAACGACTAACAGGATTTGGATTGCCTAAAGTTGACTTGGATCGACACAGCTTGAGGGGCTGTCACTGAACCCTACGAGACACTAGAAGGGTGTCTCCGAGAATGGACTTACTTCGCTGGAATGGCTAGAGCCGCCTAAAATAGAGCTGAGGATGATCGAACCTAGACAGACTGCCATTTACGTGCGGTGCTAGAGCTCTCGGACTGGAGCTCGAACTTGGAGCTTGAAAGTTAATGGAGATGAATTCGTCTCGGCTCCCGATCAATCAACGGAAAGTCACTAGATGGGTTTGCCTTTTGCTTTAGATAGAAGCTGATGATACGCAAGTAGAGTTCGTGAGCTTTTGAACAGCATAATACCTGTACGTCGCTGTCGCCGTCAACGACGAGGGGGACTGAAGAGCGTGCCGTGCATAAGACACTAGCTCAGTCAATGGTTGGTGCGTACAAATAAAAAACCTCCTTCAACTCCAAAGTAAGCAGACATCTTCAGAGCCTTAGAGGTACTGATCATGAAGACTACGTCAACATATCGTCCGCGAAGTAACGACGTGGCTAGTCGTCTCCACAGGAGGCTGGAGGAGGCTGGAGGAGGCTACAAGCCTATATAGGCCTTTTGGGACCCTCAAGCTCGATAGCAAAGCCTTCATTACACCTGGCGACAAAGACCGCTCCTAAGATCAACTTATAAAGCGCTTGGCGGAAGGGTAGCAAGCCGCGATCTATCTTATCAACATGTACAGTACAGGCAATCCGATACCTATCGGCCAAACTTGCGCCAAATACAACAAGACCGCCTCGCTCGACCTCGAGCTCCGCCAATGCTTCAATTGCAAATCTACGAAGTATTGCTCTCGGACTTGCTAGCGTGTGGACTGGAAAGACCACAAGAAGAGCTGCGGCTTCGTTCCGACGTCGACAGACCCACGCATGTTCCATGGCCGCGGTTCTGACGGTCGCCCGACCTCGATTACCACCTCCTCATCTCCCATGCCGTATGCTACGCATCAGAGTGGCTCTATTGAACGCTCTGAGGGATACGTTGTTCGGCGGTAGCATGGGTAACTTCCTGGCTGGGAAGAGCAAAGATGAAGTCTTCGGTTTGATGATCGATAGCCATCGGATGAGACTGGCGGATGAGAAGAAGTTCTAGGGGAAAGATCAGGGCGTTTATGCTGGACAGGATCCAGTCCCGGGGTTTCGGGCGTACTTGGAGAAAGCGGAGGGGAAAGGGGGTGTGTTGCCTACGTAAGTTCCCTTGCCGCCGTTGTCTTTGCTATATCCCGAATATTTATCAGGCGCTGACGGAGTTTGTAGGTGGTGGAGCACCGAAAAGCGCGACGCTTGCATCATTTTAGGCGAGCGTTGGGGTCAGTGGAACTCTCTACACGAGAAGGTCGACAAGGAGGGCATCCAGTTGCATTACAGGGACAATCAGATGCCTATGCAGTTGCGCATACTCGCCGAAGAGATGATCAGGACGAACATTATGGGTTGAGGTAAGCTTGCGAGCCGTGACATTTCGCCTTGATATCTCCCAGGGAAGTATCTTCGGCCACAGGCTGGGGAGCTCAATGCTATACATACCTCTGCATAAGTTGCGACAACATCGACAAGAACCTTGTTCTGGTCCAAGCCCGTCCTACTGGCGAGACTCAGGATGATGCCCCATAATGGTGCACAAGGGTTGCATTTGCTTGCTAGGGCATGACATATGTGCAGCGTGCATACCTAAGACGATGCGCATCGGAGTTAGGTAGCTGAGACCCATCGAAGACTAAGCGTACGTACTGGACACGGCTCAGTACGGCTCAGAGGCAGTTGGCTGGATCGTACGGCGTGATGCATACACCATATAGAGACAAAGGGCCCCGCAGAGCTTCTAGGACCTCTATATTTGTTCTTGTTACGAGGGATCTCTTGGGGATACCGTGTCAAGAAGTACACAACACAATAACTCCCAGGCCTCCGGGGGTCGGCCCTTTTTAACGTGACAGTTCTGTTCAGGCAGGTGAGCAGTCGCATTGCGACATCATGCCTCTTACTCGTTCGTAGTTGTGGTCGCTGATGAGAGAAGGTTTCTAGTTGGCTGACGATATACGGAAGCTAGTGCCGGGCGTTCAACGCGGATCATACGCGGACCCTGCGCATGATCTTGTACCCATCCTCACCTTCCACATCGACGCGCGAAGTGCCAGACGGACCACCGCTAAGCTGAACAATCATGCGACACTGCAGACGATACGTACGAGGCCTGCGAAGAATGAAGGCGATCACCCTTTGGCAGGAAATCGAGAACTTCATGCGCCAAGCTTTGGCCCCGAAGGATCTCGCCATTGTTCCTGCAGGATCTTGCTGTAACTCCTGCAGGATCAACGGTACGGCCAAGTATTCAGCCGCGTGTTCGTATTATCCCTGGAACGCTGCACGCCATATTCGCTCAAGGCATGTTCCTGAAACGATGTAACGACACAGTCGAATTTCTGACAGGGATCGACCAATGCCCATGGGCGGAACCTCGCGATCTTGCGATCCTTCGTGCCCAAGTGGAGAAAGTAAGCAACGACTGTGGGCGGTACCTGACGACCCCTCGTACCAATGTGGAACCAGTACGGAGTAAGCGAAGGCCGTACTTCAGGCGGTACGTGGCAATCCTTCGTACCCAACTGAACATCACTGAGAGTCAGTCCTAATTCTATCTTCAATGCGAATGCGAAGATGGATGCCGGAATCAATAAGAGACCCGAGTCACTCCTGCGTGTATAATATATCAACCTCTGCCATCTCTGTCTTCTCTTCGCTTCCTATCCACATCACACAGCCCATCTCGCCCCTATCAGCTCACCGAACTCTCATTATGGCACCCAAATCTGCAATCTTTTTTGCGCTGGCCGGCGTAGCAGCGATCGTAGCAGCTGACGGCAATGAGGGCGGAAGTCCAGGAAACTTCAGCGTCTCGTCTCTCACATCGCATCAGCCTACTGGTGCGAAGGACGGGCAGGTCGACTAGTAAGTACACTTATGGTTGGCTACTCTGGTGAGATGCTCGAGACATCTGCTGACCTTAATACCTACGCCCTCAGCTACAATATGGCCTTCAATGTCGAGTCACACGTCACTCTGAACCACTCAGGCTACTGCCACGCCACCTGGGGTGATAACCCCTGGACCTCCAACAATGCCTACTCCGAAGGCGTGCCGACCGGTTCCTGGATCCAGTGTGATTCCTCCGCGGACAACTTCGGAGATGAGGCCAGCCAATTCGCTTTCCAGCTTTTTCCATACTTCTCCATCGGCAACTTCTCTTTCCTCGTCCAGCAGAATGAGTACGTCCTGACTTCGAATCCCAGAACCGTACGCAGCAGAGAGAGAGCGGATCGCTGACAACTTGCTTGCTCACTAGCACCGACGAGGCATTCTTAACAGTCGTCACCTCTTCGCAGGTCTTCATCAGCAATGTCTCCACGACCTACGACTATCCCTGCACCATCAACCCGGAGGAAGTCCCCGATGTAGAAGTTCATGCGAGCGGCGACTGCGCGTTGGCTGCCAATGAGACGTTGTATGTTCCGGTCGATGGTGCGGTTGAGATGCCTTGTCCTGCGGATCTGAGCTGTGGGACTTGACATCCGCAGCGAAGACAGCCAGCTTGAGTGTGGGAGGAGGAGGCTAGGGAGAAGGAGGCTTGTAAGATCGCACATCGGGATGGATTCCATGTGTGACGGTATAATGAGCGCCGTGGGCCCGTGAGGATATAAACAGCTTCAGTGTATAGGGGATACCATTCGGACGCCACTCTGAACTTCCCTTTTGCGATCTCCCAGCTGTTCTCAATGATTTGGGCTTCGTGAAAGCCCACTGCAGCCATTGTCTCTGTTGCGCGCGGCGCTTTGGCTACAAAGCTCTCGGTCTCTGTTCATCGCCAGATTGCATGTATATACTCCGTGAAACCTTGTGCAGATGATGGAAACTTCGACGAAGGAGCGACCTTGGCAGACCGAGGCAATAGTAAACCGATTGCCGGCAGATCGGCAGTCAGCTCCCCGGCAATCTGCAGGAAGATTGCCGGTGCTTGTCTTGAAACAAGCTTCTGCTCCAAGCTACCTACCTGGAGTTCAATGTGCAGATTATACAGATGATGTAGCCCTGCTTTTGTATCCCAAGCAACATTGGATATCGGCCGCAGGTATTTCACAGCTACCATAGTGTTAGCACATAGTCTCTCAAATGTTCACAAGCTCCCCGGATACATAATACCCTTGCGACCATCAAGCAGCTACACAGCTCGCTTGGAGGTCAAAGATGAGTTGCGACCGTCGGATCCCAAGCGGCAGTCTATTATTGACGGTCCCTGCAGGACCTAGCGCCGTCTGCGTTTTTGGCCCCTAATTCCTTATCTACCGCCCTCGTCAACGCAGCGGTAGATCGCAGAATGTCCCACCAAGCATCTGTAGATGCATGCTATGCACCAGTAAGCATTTGCGGGATGGCCTTGTGCGACTTGCCCATCTCGGCAGTTGCATGGCCACTCCTGGGTAGCTCTCGAATGGAGACTTTCGGACCTGTGATTTGTCCTTGTCTCTTTCCTTCAACGTGGACCGTTGAAGGCGACAGCCAAACCTAAGCCAGCAAAGGCTTTTCATCCTGATCGCAGCCATGGACGGCATGTCAAACAGTCAAGTCGGAGTCAAGACGAAGACTGACACCGAAGATCCGAGTAAGAAGAAACGCTTCATCAGGCCGACGAGGATAAGGACGATGCCATCTACGACCGCCGAGACATGTATCGCTTAACCCGCGTACAAGAAGTTAAACGAAGGTTCTGGTATTTCAGTATAGTTGGGTACATGGTCATCCTGACGTCGACCTGGGAATCGGCGCTCATCTCGACGAGATACTCGCTCGATAATGGAGGTGCGGCTGGTGCGATCTGGGGCACGATCGTCGGTTGCTGTGGCTTCTGTCTCAGCGCCGTCTCAACGGCTGAGGTATGGCCTAATCCGGCTGACCATGCGGAAATCCTGTCCTGACTACAGAGAACTGCTAGATGGCTTCGATGTCTCCTACCGCTGGCGGCCAATACCATTGGGTCTCCGGGTAAGCGTGTGAGCGAAACCCTAGAGACCTTCGGCTGACAACGGCGCAGGTTTGGCTATCCCTCCCACCAGAAGCCTCTCTCTTACCTCGTAGGCTGGTTATGCGCGCTCGGGTGGCAGACAGC
>JAKLLW010001039.1:0-19664 GCA_022814695.1 Neocatenulostroma microsporum | reverse complement strand
TCCGCCGCCTCTTGCTTCGAGATGTTGATCCGAGCGCCCGTCCTCTTCGAGATAGCCTGCACGGTAGCACCCTGCTTGCCGACGATCTTGCCGCGGACGGAAGCTGGTACAGGGACCTGCGTCTTCTGGCTGGAGCACAGCTGGTTGGCAACCTCTTTGAGAGCGCGGCGAACATCGTCAGTCGGACCCATGCCCTCGAAGATGAGCTCTCCAGGCTTGCCTGGACGGTGGGTGATGGTGGCCTTGGAGCGCTTGTTGATGTCGCGGATGATGTCGGGCATGGGCTTTTTCAGCTGTTGCCTTGGTGTCATCATTTGGATAGGCAAGGCGATTTGCTCCTTGTTGCGGCCGGGCAGCTGCATAGCGCCGCCTTGGGAAGGAGCCGTAGAGCTTGGCGTCATCATACCAGAGGTAGGGGTCAGAGTACGAGATTGCTGGTTAGAAGCAGCCTGTCCGTTTGACATGCTGTTCGCCGCCTTTCCGACGGCAGCCGGTTTCTTCGACCATGGCGTTGGAGCAGCGGCACCCTGCGACTTGGGAGCGCCGAGGGCAGGGAAGGCTTCCTCAGACTGCATGTCGAGACGGGGCTTGCTGGCTCCAGCGGTGCTCTGCTCTTCGCGGAGCGGCTGTTTGCCGGCAGCTTTGGCAGAGCGACCAGCCTCGCCCAACGGTGTGGCTACACGGGACGGGTCGGTGCTGATGGGCAGCGAAGGTGCAGCAGACGGAGCTGGAGGCTTGCCTGACTCTTCAGGGTCGTCCTCAACGTATGCGTGATGATCCGTGTGCTCTTGCTCTTGAGCTGCATGCTGTTGCATCAGCTTCTCGGCTGCGCTCATGCCGCTGCCGTTGGCAACAGATTCGGTAGCCATTTCGAGATTCGAGATGGCTGCGGGTTTACAGGTATCCAGTAGCTAGTTGCCGGAGGTGGTGTACGTTCGAAGCTTAGTGGTGACTGCTGATGTAGCTTAGAGGGCGAAGTCCATTACTCGATCGAACAAAGGGTATGAGTTAAAGATATCAGGAGCGACTCGCGTGTAAAGGATACTCGTCTGTAAAGCGTAGGAGGAATATAGAAGATTCCATAGTTCGGGGAGGAGCTTAGCGGACGAACCGAGATCCCGACCCCTGCTGCCAAGACACGCGTTCTCCACAATGGTTCCCGTCCTGAGTTCCACCTCGACTTCAGATGGTCTGTTTGCCTTCGTGCTCTCTCGAAAACGTGAATCTCCCGGAGACATTCGAGCATTGGAATACGAGGAGCCCTGGTCCTACCAACCACATCGCTAACAATTACATCCCGATGTACGATCCACCTCGACAGACTCCGCAGCCTTACCATATTAGTGCTCAACGGCGCCGATAGAAAGCCTGATACTAATGACGACGTCTCGATCACTTCACTCCAGCTCACATCAGTGCTTCCAGAGAGATGCGGAGCCCTTCCGAGTGTTCTGATGGACTCACTTCCGTCGGGTGCAGCAGTATCGCCAGGGCGTGTTCAGGCGCCATCTCCGTGCAGATATTGTGAGTCTCGAATGCTACCGCTCTGGCTACCTCAGGCGTCGTATTACGGATCCGCAAACACTCAGCTATTGCGCAGTATCTCTGGTTCCAGGTAGAGTCGAAAAGGTCTGGGCCCTTGGAAGTGAGCTTGAGGTGACGAGTGAACTACAACATGATAACCGCTCACGCTTCCGCAGTACGCTCCTGCCTCGAATGACCTTCACCGGCTGCAAAGCTCACTTTCGAGTGGAGCCTATGATGTTCGTGATGCGTTTGTGAGGTTCTACTAGGCAACCATTCCGTGAGTACTTATACCTTTGACTTTCCACCTTCGAACTTTACAAACTTCTCTCATACTCTACCTCCGACATCCAAATCTCCACGACTCAGCTTCCACTCCTTCTCACTACGACCACAGTGCTGCAACACACGAACTACCTCCAGCAACCACCGAATATGAAGCGACAGCGCGAAGAGAGCGTTGCGAGCGATGCGACCTTGACAGGCCAGCTCAAGCATGAAGATACCCAGGCCATCCTGGACGTTCTTGAGGAGCTACGCGAGAACGGCATCGAAGATGAGGTCTCCCTACCACGGGTGGCGGTCGCGGGCGATACTTCGTCCGGAAAGAGCTCAGTACTCGAACGCTTAACTGGTATACCGTTCCCGAGCGGAGAGGGCGTGGTCACGAGATTCGCCACAGAAGTAGCGATGCGCCCGGGCCAGGATAAGCTCATTCGTATCAGCATCCTGCCGGACAAAGCCAGGCCCTCCGCTGAGTGGCACCGCCTGCGCAAGTTCAAGAGAGCAATGACGTCGCTCTCGGAGTACGCTGTCATCCACGGAGAAGCTGCGGAGGCCATGGGTCTTGAACACGAGGAGACAGGCTTGTTGCGCGACGTTCTACGTATCGAAATCACCGGTCCAGAGTATGCACCGCTCACCGTGATCGATTTGCCAGGACTTATTCACGCCACCTCCGCAACCGCGTCCAAGTCCGATTTGGAGCTCAGCCACAAGATCGCCGAGGAGTATTTGAGCAATGAGCGCACCATCATTCTATGCGTTCTATCCGCCTTGAACGATTTCGTGAACCAAGCAATTACTCAGAAGGCGCGTACACACGACCCACAAGGTGAGCGGACCATGGGCATCATTACGAAGCCGGACGCAGTGGAGAAGATGCCAAAGAAGGAGAAGCAATGGGTGAATCTTGCTCAAAACAAGGACATCGTCCTGACTTTAGGCTGGCACGTTCTCGTGAACAAGATTGAGGATGACGACGATGCCACGATGTCGGACATTGAAGCAGAGGAGGAGCGCTTTTTTGGGCAGGATCGCTTCACCGAGCTGTCGCCCGAATGCCTAGGTTTGAACGCTTTGCGACCTCGCATCTCACAGATTGTACATGACAGCTTAATTGCCGCTCTTCCAGCACTGGAGCAGCAGTTCCAAGACAAGCTTGAGCGTGCGGACACTCGGCTTCAAGAGCTTGGGGAGGCCCGCGGTAGCACCAAAGCCAGCTTTGCTTTCCTAAACCGACTCAGCAACGACTTCCAGAAGATGGCGATGGACGCTCTCAAAGGCCCGTACGACGACAAGTGGTTCAAGGCCAAAGGGCAAGATGTCAAGTCCGCCAGGAAGCTGCGTTCCGAAATGCATACGCTGAACGTTGACTTCGCTAGCGGCATGCGGCTCTATGGAGCTACGCGCCGTATCGAAGACGCAACGAGCGTTGATCCAAGCTTTCCGGACCCTGCCATCAGCGATAGGACGTCGCGGTATGCAGACTGGTCTGGCCATGGGCAGGTTCTCAATTGGGAGGAGGCGGTCAAATGGGTGCAGGAAGAACTCGTTGGCTCCCGAGGCTCTGAGCTCCCGGGAGAACCAAACCCAGCGCTAATTGACAGCCTTTACAAAGAGTTATCGGCGGACTGGGAGATGCTGGCAAGACAGCATCTGGAACGGGTCTTGAGTGCGTGCAACGGCTTCTTGAGCGAGCTGGTGACGAAGATAATGGGTGAGCACCACAAGGAAGTCGCTGCGAAGTTGGAGCACTTCAGGATCAAGCCATACATGAAGGGGGTGGCGAAGCAGGCGGATGCCCACCTGCAGCAGCAGTACGCAGATGAGGTCACGATCAGACTGAACTACAACCCGCTCTACACTGTACTGCTGCAGCGTGCCAGGAACAAGAGGAACATGGTGATGGTGAATGAGTATTTGGCGAGGCAGAACGAAGCCTTCCACGGCCAACGGGACGCCGAGAACAGACGCCAGGTTGTAGACATCGAGGCGCTGACTGACAGTGTCATGAATGCGAAATGCACGCACCCCGACGCTGATCGTGCGGCGGCTGAGGAAGCTCTGGATCGCGTCATTGCCAGCTACTGCCCGCTGCTCACCCACTTCATCGACTGCGTCGCGAAGGAGGTCGTCGAGCGCCTTGTCATACAGAGGATTCCACACATCATCTCCTCCGAGTGGGTTGCCGCGCTGGATGATAAGGATCTCATGAGGCTCGCCGCCGAGCCAGGCAAGGTTCAGAAAGAGCGCGATGCTCTCGAGAAGACCAAGAAGAAGATGACGCTCGGGCTGGAGTTGTTCGGCGAGAAGCTGGCTGCCTTCTACTGAAGAACATCTTCACGCGACGCCAAAATGAGGCAGCGGAGCTTCTGGCAGCAGCGCATCGACCAGCTTGGATCGGAAGATGGCAGACTGTCGACACGTGCGAAGTGCTACCGCGTTGCGGTGGCCACCACACGCGATTAAGACCGACTTGCGCGAGGCGATGCATATGCTCAGCAGGGACGTCGGTGGCTTTTCCCGACCCGACACCTCTACAGCTTTATGAGACTCTGAGGCGCTTTTGACGGAAGCTCAGGCCTCCTCTAAGCGACACATTTCTGTACTTGATGTTTCAGTATGTGGACACAGATAGAAAACCAGCAATGAGATGCTATGATACAACAGCCTCCACTTTCCTTCTGCGTTCTAGCAACCGAAGAATTGACTGATCCCTTGCCCGTCCTGAAAGATCTTTCTGTCTTCGATCAACCGCATGGCTCAGGCTCGTGAGCCAAGGACAGTAATGAGTTCTTCGCCGATGGGCCTCCAGCCGTTGGACACAAGCGAACGACGACGAGTAAATCTGCACCTGACGTGTGCAGCTGCATTTCTACGCTACCGCATCACGCGAGAGACCTGTGGACAACACCTAGGCGAAGGAAACGACGACCACGGCATTGGCTACTTGGCATGGCCTGTTGGCGCATTGCACGCGAATGCGAGACGATACCCTGACCTCTACAAGGAAGCTGTTCGGAGCCTGATCCCGAGGGCGTGCAGTAACACGTCTGCTATCGAAGCGAGTAGAGTACGCTGTCCACCTCGCCTAACCGGTGGCTACTGTGGTTGCGATGTCTGGAACATTGACTCCTAGGCTTGAGATCAGTACGCAGGCTTGGTTGCTACCGCTTGTTCCCACTACTGTCCGTTGCCGGATATGCAGCTCCACGGTTCGGGTGCTACCTTGTGCGGTTTGAGATGATGCTTCTGGCCGCAAGCGGCGCAAGGGTACTTTGACGGGCTGAGATTGGTGATCCTTTCATCTCTTAGGTTGTGCTGTCATAGTCAATGCCATATGGCACACGTCTCTTATGTAAGCTAGCTATAGTACATAATCAAGCACATCCACAGTGCCATGCGCGTCGCAGTGGCCCCTCGGGCCTCCTCTCCATGAATCATGCCCTGTGCCGGGGTAGATTTTGATCCGTCTGAAGTCAGCCAGCGCACTTGCTTCCTTTCGATCACCACGTTCAAAACGACAATTTCGCACCGCTGAGCGATCCAGCGGCTTGCAATGGGCATTCACTTCAAGAGAAATAGAACAACGCGATCCAGTAGAATGTGGCCCGCCTGTTCATCATTGACAATGCAAATCCTTGGTCAAACATCGGCGTCCACATGCCTACCCAACTTATATCCATTTGACCGGGTGTTGCCAGGCTAAAGCAAGACTGACTTTATGGTCGACAAAATCGAGGTTCGAGCGCCGCGGTTGTTCGTATCGCAAAAGCTACCACGCCAGCCACCGCACGCTGCTTGCCTGCATTCATCCAAATGCCTCCGGATGCAGGCGCCTCTCTTGGTCGACGGACGACCGAGCCTTGTGACACTTTACTAGAGTGAGCTGACTGAGCTGCCTGCGCAAGCCACAATCCAGTACCATAATCCAGGTGCAATGGTCTGTTTACATTTGGGAGACAGCTCGAGGTACAGTATATGAGGTGGCAATCTACCCAGTGTGTGAAAGGTCAGTCCCTCGTTTCTGTATCTTTCAATCATGTCTATACTTGCAATCCCGCTCGCTTGCCTGGCCTTTGCCGGCTTCACCACTGCGGCTTCCAGCAATGTCTGCACGCAGGCTCCATATTCCAATTTTCTGCCTCTGTCAAAGTACCCAGCAGCCGAGTCGTACTGCTCGTCCAGATTTACTCTGTCCCGGTGTACGACAGCGTCTACAAGCGTGACCACTACGGTCGTCTCAACGACTGTTGCTACTTCGACGACTACCACCGGTGAGTCCAAACTCTCTGACTTTCGAGGCCATTATACTGAGTTCTCAACATAGACACAAGCACTGCAACCACTGTAGTAGCCACAGCTTCGGAAACTATCACGACGGCCACAATGACAGGTAGTGCATCACACTTACATATCGGGAGAACAAGACTGATGCTTATCCTATAGCTACAACCACCACCGATACCACTACAATCGTCATCACTACAGGAACGTCCACAGCCACAATGACGACTGGCACCCAGACTTTGTGCAGCTACTACGTAAGTCACAGTTTGCACATCCGATTTCTAGCACATCGTACTGAGGACTGCTGGTACAGGATAAACGAGATGTCACACCCCTTGCCCTGAACTTCGCGCGAGCAACGGATACACCAGACATTCAACTTAGACCGGCAGTCGACGCAAGTGTTGTTGAGAGGAGAGCCAACCATTACAATTTCTACGAGCGAAGGACACCGGCTGCTGCTGCAGCTGCCACGACGAGCGCTCTGTACAAGAGTCTCTGCAGCAACAAGGTCCCCAGCATCGTGAAGACCGTGTGCTCTTGCATCGAGACTTCTTTGCCTTGCATCACTTCATCAGTCACCAATACGGCGACCAGCACAGCCTCCATCACAGCGACTGTATCCACCCAGGCCACGATAACGAGTTCCATCACTGCAACAGTCACTGTATACACGGACACGACTGTAACGATCTCAACCCAGGCGACCACCACCACATCTGTAGAAGCCACCACTACAGTACAGACAGCGGCAACAACGACCATTGGCTGCGTGAACTGCAACTCAGGCCCGACCTGTTTCCGTAAGTCCTCCAAATCCGAGACTCACAATGCACAAAGCTGACTCGTGTGTAGATGACCCTGTATTGGGCGCAGGAGATTACGAAATCTTCTGCGGCATGACAGGAGTCGTCAGCGGTCAAACCGGATCGTCAATGCATACTGCCACCTCAGTACAGGACTGCGGACAACAATGCTTCAGTGACGACTCGCAGTGCAACTACTTCCTTTTCGAAGGGACGACCGGCACGTGCACGTTCTTTGACAACGCAGCAAGCATCAGTAGTACGGCCAATGATCCCAATGGTGCTTATGGTTATTATTTTGGAAGCTGCTAGGTGGATGTGGGAGCAGTTCTTGTGCCCTTGAGTCTTGCGATTATTGAACCTAGCGGTTCGATCGGTTCTTTCATCTCTAATGCCGCCGTTCTTTTTGCTCTACCCTCAGACTTTGTGTAAGGAACAAGCCATCTCTGCATGCAGAGAGATGAAAGTCGACGATGCTGTTGCTTGGTATACTTGATCATCAACGCCACACGACATCGAACTGGTCGATAGGTCGTCCGTCGAAGCGTGTGCGAGAGAACATGGAAAAATGGGCATCGGCCTCCGACGCTGATCTCTCTTCCGGCACCGACCGTGAGTCCGCCGCTTTCCTCGAACAAACGATACCTACCCGCAAGCGAAGGAAGTACGCCCCAGTCTTATCGTATATCAGTACCGCCATCGAAGCACTCCCGACCATCGCGCTGGTAGGCCTGCTGAGGATATCTCTTCACAAATCCAGAAGATGACTCTACGATCCTACATCCGCCAGTCGTATCAGTCGTCTAATTGCCGTTCTAAGGTATATAACTCTAATGCTTGACTACATAACCGACATCCTAGAGAAGGGAGACAGGCATAAGGGCTATATTATAGCGTTCTAGCATTAGTTGCACTACCTTATAAGTAGTATAGTTATCGTAAACTTATTCGCGTATAACATTCGCTACTAGAACCCAATCTATCCTAACAACAGCACTCGGTATATCCTAGAAGGAATAGAAAGCTATAAACTATTATATAGTCGATTATCGTACGCATTATATAGAGTACTTACGCTAGAGCATCCTCTACAACGCAGACACAACACTAAAGGGCGATGTTAGGTCTTAGGCGACGAGCGTAGCGTAGGGCCTAACACAGTCTTATATGGACTCTAAGGCGCTAACGGCGTAGAACGTTAAGCGGGCGATTTGGAATTTAGAGGCTGTAACATTGCCGGCTTCGTTCGACTTTAAGGGGGGCGTAAATAGGAGTATTTATCGGATGTAGGGTAGTATATAGTAGCATGAACAACCAGATCCATGGATATAAGTACGTTGGCCATGTATTTTGGCTCCGACTGCTACTCGAGGAACCTCTAGTAGTAAGGGTTTTGCTAGTAAGGCTTCATTGAAATGGTTTTCCGTATGAAAAGTTCCGTGCTACGGAAGTACGGTGCTTTCGTAATCCATGATGTGCCTCAGTCCAGTCGTCCGAGATGTCTTCCTGGCGTTATCGAAAGGAGAATTGCTTCAGAAGGTTGTATCGGCTTCCGGGTGGTCAGACAAGGCTGCGCTTGGCGGAGCATGCTTCTTCGACGGACGCCGTATGCAGTGTGCACACCACCCTTAGGCCAGGTTGAGTGTGGCTGTATGGGCTCTTCCATCGACAGTCCGGTTGATGTACCTCGTTGTGTCGTCGCCTACCTGCAACTTAATGGTGTGCCTAAGGCTGAAATGTGGCTTTGATCCCTGCGTCATGTCCGTGCAGAAGCAGCGGGCAACTTCAAGAGTCCAGAAGCAGAAGGAGCGAGCATACCACCACCGCAACCTCAACTTGGAAACCCCCGAACGACCGCACTTGAAGCGCCAATACTCACGAACATATTGTAGAAAGCCAGCCCAAATCATCAGTATCCAACAGCCCACAACGTTCACCAGCAGACATACCCTCGCATTGAGAACCTGAATCACACACCATTGGTATAGCTTCGACGTAGCATACCTGGATACCCGCTTGCAGTCTGCGAGGTACACCTCCAAGGCGCTCGCCTAATAGAGGCTGGGCGGTGTCTCCCTTAGGTTGCACCGATTTGCTGCTCTACGGATACGTCCCGATTAAAGCGCGCATCCGTTTGAATCTCTCGAGCGCGTTCCGCACCTCCTACGCTACAGACCATACGAGAGCACGACAGAAAGGTTGCAGCCCCGAGAGAGCACTTTACGCCGTGGGAGTTAGCCCTGAGCTATTCAAGAGATCACACTCTGCCTAAGAGGTCTTTAGTGCCTTGATAATAGCGCGCCTATAGTACACCGCCGAGCAATTGCTCCACATGCGCGATATCCTCCCAAACATTAAAAAGGCAGAAAACTTGTTAGCCATCGAGCAGTAGATAGAGTACGTGTATCTAGACGCAGATAGGCAAAGGGAGAAGCTAAGGATTCCGTATAGTAAATCCCAACAGCAGTACTAGCAGAAGAATGCCACGGCTAGCCGCCAACAGCGACCAGTCGCTGCATCAGGTCTAGGAGAGGCTTCGCCGATAGGTAACTTCGGCACAGGACAGCGGCCGAGCTTAATGCAGACTAGGAGTACAGCTGTAAAGTCTGGCGGTAAGTGTCATAGGCAGTACCTCCAAGGCATGGGACAAGCAAGCTTGCTTAAGAGGCGCACCTCCGTCCCTAGCTCGGAGCGCCAGAGGCTGTTCCCTCGAACTTAGAGTCTCCATGAGGAGCATCTCCATGAGATACTTCTAGCACTCTATATCGCTGCCAGCTGTAGTCATATCGGCAACGCCCGGAGAGCCTTCTAAGCAACGAATTTCCATTCTTTCCGTGAAACCGCAGAGTCACGTTGTCGCACTGTCAAACACACTTCTCCTCATGAAACATCCTGGTGGTCAGTGACCGACTTCTGCTGCTGTTCATGTGCTTCCCCGCATAGGTACTGAGATACCTGCAGCCTTGAGCTCTCATGTTGTTCCCGTGTCGCCGAGTGGTTCAAGAGGAGCAGGTGACCCTGCCTGCTCCTGCTCCTCCTCTCGTTCTCGGCATCTTATGTAACTGTGCTTGTACCTCACACACGTGTCTGTCGATACATCCTCATACTGCGCATACCGTGTCGGGATCCGGTTTTCAAGGAAGGCAGTCGAGCTCCAAGCTCGACGAGGAAGGCACTGCGGGGCACGGACAGCTCCGCGACCAAACACGCCGGCTTCGCTACTGCTACATTCGCATCGTGAGTGCCCTCTACTACAACATGAGGACGGGTTGATTCGGAGCCTCAAGTTCGGTCTGCCGGCAATCATGTCGGAGAAACGTGGGCAGGAGACGCATTCACTGCCTGCATGCGAGACCTCTACTACCTTTTGCTCTTGCTCAATAACTGCAATGCAAGCGTACGTCGCTCGCCTGCTAACCACATTGCTTTTCCAGCCGCAAGGCCCATTGTACCTACGAGAGCACCCACCATAGCTTCATAACATACCTAAGGAGCAACGCACAACCTCCAAAGCCCTAGCATCAACCTACCACCAACAACCGGCAAGATGAGCTCCGCAAGCTCCATAGCAGAAGCCGCAAAGCGCAAGACCGACGCCGCCCTCACCACAGCCAAAGACATAGCCTCAGACGCTCCTGCAGCGATGCAGAAAGCCCGCGAAGACCCCAAAGCAGCCACCCAGTCCTTCCTCCAAACCCCATTCATGCGAGGAGCCTTGCCATTCATGAACGGCGGGCTAGCAGGAATGGCGGCCACGTCAGTAATCCAGCCGATCGACATGATCAAGGTGAGGTTGCAGCTAGCTGGAGAAGGAGTGAAGACCGGGCCACGGCCAACACCCATAAGTGTTACCAAGGATATAATTGCGGCCGGGAGGGTGATGGACCTGTATACCGGCCTGTCAGCAGGCTTGTTGCGGCAAGCAGTCTATACAACCGCTCGGCTAGGCTTCTTCGATACGTTCATGAAAGCCTTGGGTAGGAGAGCTGAGGAGAAAGGAACTAAGATCGGGTTCAAAGAACGAGCCACCGCAGGCCTGACGGCGGGAGGTCTGGCAGCTATGGTTGGCAACCCCGCCGATCTGGCATTGATCCGCATGCAATCCGATGGCTTGAAACCCGTCGCTGAACGAGCAAACTACCGCGGCGCAGGCGACGCTTTGATGAGAATCGCGAGGAATGAAGGTGTAGCTAGGCTCTGGGCCGGCGCGACACCCACAGTCGTGAGAGCGATGGCGTTGAACTTCGGGCAACTGGCTTTCTTCTCAGAGGCGAAATCGCGGTTGAAGGACAGTTCGATGGGTCCGAGGACGCAGACCCTGACCGCTTCGGCTATTGCTGGATTCTTTGCTTCTTTTTTCTCGCTTCCATTTGACTTCGTGAAGACGAGGTTACAGAAGCAGTCTAGGCTTCCTGATGGCACGATGCCGTACAAAGGCATGTTCGACTGCTTTGGGAAGGTGATTCGAGAAGAAGGGCCGTTGAGGTTCTATCGCGGTTTCTCGACGTGAGTACTTCCAGCTTAACCTATACCGTTAGTATGCTGACTCCGTGAACCTAGCTACTACGTGAGAATAGCACCGCACGCGATGGTGACACTCATCGTTGCGGACTATCTTAACTTCATAACAAAGTGAGGCAGCACTCGGGACATCTCGAGAGAAGATGCATTCGAGCAGCCTTGCTTGTACAGCTGCATGATGAATCTTGACGCCGGACGACCGATCTGAGAATATGTGAACATGAAACGGATATGCATATTGCTGGGTCGATGAGGTGGCGGGCGTACAGTACCCCTGGTGCCCTTCGTTGCTGGGGTCTAGCAACATGTCCATAGTGGCGCACGAAGTGTCGGTATTTCATAGCAAGCGCGTTTACCCGTCGTCCCATCTTAGTCTTCAGCTTCATCATCACTGCTCTCACCCAGCTCGATCGGTGCTGTGCTCTGTGGCGGTGCCCTCGACGCCTGAGTTGCAGTAGGACGAGGCTCGTTCTTCATCTGCGTCTGCCGCTCAATAAGCTTGTCGACATCTGCACCGTCCTCATCGTCTCCATCATCTTCGATCAACGTAGCGTTCCGCTGAGTCTTGCCATTACCGCCGTCTTCATCATCATCCGCGTCCTCTTCCTCCAGCTCTCTGGCGCGCTGTATGCGCTTGATCTTGCGCAGCAGCACAGGATGGGTGTGCAAGTCGTCCCTTGTGAGTGCCTCCTTGCAGCCGTGGACTGGACACTGAACCACTCCTCTGGTGTTCGACGAGCGGATTAGCTCGTGTATCGCGCTGCCTTCGAAGCTGTGATTGCACTTCTTGGACGTTAGAGGTTGCTCGAACTCGCGTAGGGTGAGCGGACACTTGGTGCTGATAGTGGCGCGCGAGATAGCAATGTCGTCGTCCGAGTCATCGTCATTCGCGTGAGCACGAGTGGTGACACCTGGAGCGGGTATGTCGCCTTCCTCTGGGAACCAAGTCCGTGGATGTGGTGCTGGCTCTTCATCATGGTGACGAGCGTCATGCACGACACCTTTGAACTCGATGTAGTCATTGTTCTTGGCGTAGCGCTCCGCAAGGCTGAAGTTCTGGTAGCGGGTCTTTGCATCTTCCAGTTTCTTTCGGAAAGCTTCGATGGGAGCGGTCTGCGGTTGTGTGCCAGCCGTTGGGTCCGTGGGTGCGAAGTCTTCATACTCTTCGTCTTCTTCACTCTCGCCGTCGGAGCCCGTGCGACGACGCGGTCTCCTTTGCGACCGCAGCTGCTGCGTGCTCGCTTGGGTGCTGGCGTTCGTCCTGGCGTCCTCTGCGGTCGCTGCAATGCTGTCCTTGATATCCTGCACGGCATGCCTTCCATCGATCATCTTGCGCATACTCTCCTCCATGCGCTGTGTCATCCTGTCCACCTTGTCTTGCAGCTCGGACAGATCTTGCTGGCCATCATCGTCGTCCGCGTCGTCGTTCTCTTCAGGGTTGGCTTCGTCACTGCGCTTGCGCTTCTTCTGATTCTTAGCATTGTTTCTAACACTCATCCGATCGTTGATCTCGCCCGCCGCATTCGAGATGGCAGAGACTGCTTCCACCAATCTGTCGTCCAGCTGCCTGAGGTTGCGATTTTGCGAGACCAGCTTTGCCAGTGCGCGCTGCGCCTCCGGATTGAGCGAAAAGGCTGGCGGCTCGTACTCTGGCAGCGCATCGCCAGCGGCACGGCTCACTGTTGGACCAGCGACGGATGCTCGGCCGCCTGGAGAATCTGGCACCATCGACTGGCGCGACTGGCGAGCATTGCGGAACCCTGGAGTGGCCCGCATGCTGGGAGTGGCTCTGACGCTTGCCATGGTGGTGCGTCGTGTCGGATATATGAAAGATGATGTGTAGTTAGATGGGAGGGGGTATGTGGTTCATCGATTGTCAATTGAGGTTCTAAGTCGCGTCGAAACGCGTCGCCGACAAATATCTCCGAGCTCCGAGCATGCTTTCGTGACTTCTCAAAGCGGCAAGGTTTAGGGTTTGGGTTAAAATGAATCGATGCCGACCACACCGATAGCATCACACATGGACAGTGAGGATCTTCCATGACGCTATGGGAAGTGCGAGATCTATTTGGAATATGCTTGCGTCATCTTGGTGTCGATTTAAGAGGACATGTGAGATGTTTTGTAGTAAATTGTCTCCTAGCACCGGGTTTGGCAGAAGCCATCGGTGTCCCATGCGCATGCTGCACGACCGATTGTCGTTTGTGAGACAGATCAACTAGACCGACAGACGTGATCCCCATGCCACATATGTAGGATCCACAGTGGGCGTATCATTTATACAGCATTCATGTCGTCCTCGACCCGTCGTTCTCGTCGCAGGCCATTTCTATGCACTACGACTACAAGGCTGACGGAAGTTCGAAGTCAAGAGCTGCACCCACTTGCGCGACATAGTTGCGAGCTGCTGTAGCTCAGTGTTCGCATTGTGCACACCAGTATATGCACACTACAAAGGACGCAGCCTGGCCGGTCAAGTAGATCCCGCAAACACGACTCAGCCGTACTCGGTAAGGATGCACGTTTACTTCCAATCATTTCCCCAAAGCCTCTGCACCCACCCGCTCTCCTTCGGCGTCGTGTTCCTCGATGGCCTCTGCGGTAGCGCTCCCATCTCAATGTCCTTCTCCTCGATCACAATCCCGCGCTTGTGGCCACTCGGCCTCGCGTTCGCCATTCTTCCAGCATTGACAGTCGTTCGCCTATTGGTCGGGCCAGGCGTTCTCGGTGTCCTGGGTCCAGTTGCTCGACCAGTAAGTCTTCGCGAGGCATGCTTGATCGAGGCGCGGATGTTCCATTGGCGGCGCTTGGCTACTACGAACAGGATTGTGGACGCGACTAAATGCCCTGTTAGCGAAACTGAAAGCCTGTGTCGTAGGATGAAAGAAGGCTCACTGCCAAACACAGCAACAACCGAGACAACGACAGCAATGGCTATGATCCCGCCCTTACTAATACTGAACGATGACCCAGTGCCCGAAGCACCAGCATCAGTGTCTACGCCATTATCGCTTGGGCCAGCCCCGCCATCTCCATCTGACGAGACGCTCGAAGAAGTCGCACTCGATGCGTATGGGTCTGTAGAGGTCGCTTGAAACACGGATGATGGCGAAGATACGATCGGCGAGTCGCTCGCGCGGGTGGCGAAGGTCGAGGACGAAGCGGCGTCGCTGAGTTGTTTCCGTAGTTCGCTGGACGTATGTGAGGCGGAGGAGGCGGTGGAGGCTGCAGAGATCGACGAGGCTGTGATGTAGACCGTTACAGTCGCTTGCGCTGCAGCGCGCGTTGCTAGGAGAGGGAGAAGGGAGTAGAGGACGGCGAGACGCATCGTCGCAGTTGACTTAGGGCGCTGTGCGCTCTTGAATGAATTTCAGAGTAAGATTTCCCACAGCGACGGCAGAGAAGGTGTTGAAGGAAGGATGAACAACAAGACAGACCTACCTTGTCCTCTCTAACCTACCTGTTCTCCTCTGCAAGCGCTCATGCCTGAGCTTTGCCGAGGAGTGATAGCCTGGAGGACCGCTGATGAAACAGCGACAGGCGCCAATTGTAGCTGCCATCACCCAAAGCGTGCAGCGAGAGGTGCGGTTCGGGATGCTTGGCGAAGGTGAGCGGTTAGAGATGGAAGTGCAGAGGGAGAGAAAGAAAGTTGATTGGGTGCGAACTCACGGGAAGACCCGCTGCATGGTGATTGGTGAGAATGCACAACTCCTCGTGTGAGGCTGACGAGCTATGAGCGCTGATAGAGATGTACTACTTGATCTTCACTGATGCATATCGCTGTGTGCTTAACGCACACTGCCAATCTCGAGCTTCTCCATCAGCACCTCCACCTTGGCAACACGCTTCTTGGCAGCTGCTCCTCGCTCCGTCGTAACACTCATGCCGCCTCTTTTCCATACGCATCGCTCTCGACACAGCCCGTTGTATATGATTTGATTCACACAGCATCCTTTCATCGCCTTCCTCAACCTCGTGTGCCGCCTCAACAGCTTGCTCACTCTGAAGGCAGCATGATGTGGTATCACCACCTTTGGCTCGAACCACTTCAAGGATTGCGCATGTGCAAGTACTATCGTTGCTCTGATAGCTTGGTAGGTCTGTTGCGAGCGTGGCCCAGGCCAGAGCCTTCCCGGCCAAAACTCTTCCGTCCAAGATACCGTGCTTGCAACCGGGCTGCAGTGGCAGCGATCGTGCCATTCGTAGATACCGTCCTCGCAGGATAGCCCTTGAGCGCAAGTAAAACGACTCGGTGTGTGTGACCATGGCGTATGCATAGTGTATAAGATGTCGAAGTGCTGATCAAGTATCGTAGTGGGCACGCGAGTTCCCCCTATATCGAGCTCTAGAAGACCGTAGCTTTCACCCTTGGCCGACTCGGCCCATTGGCGGATGCGCTCGAGCTCTGGCGAAGTCGCAATGCCGCCTAGCGTCATTGTCCGTGCCTTGTCTGCGGTCATGTGGATCGTCAGATCTCGCCTCGTGCCGTTGTCGAAATGCTTGAGCTTTTGAGTGAAAGCAAGTACATGACCAAAGTCGAAGTTGTGCACTCGGGCTACTAAGCTGACTACAGGCCCTAGATCTTGGTCGAGGATGAGCCGGAGCTCTTTCCTGGTCCGTCGGCACACTATCATCAATGGCGGCGGGCAGGCGGCTCCATCCAGGTTGATGCGCAGAGACGTCGTGAGAGCCGCGCACTCTTCGTAGATATGATTGCGTAGTTCGCCAGGTAGACCGAGGAATGAGGCTCTCGGTGCCATGTTGAGGAAGCTGGTGTCGGGTTGCGCGGTCGTTGCTCGGTTCGATTTTTTGTGGGAAGTAGTAAGAGAGAAGCTTGAGCTGCAAGGTTAAAGTTCAAAGTCAGCGTAGTGTTTTGAACTCCAAACAATACGAAGCCATGCAATGACACGTGATAGTGAAGGTCCGTGCACATTCACCATCTCCAAGGCTCGTTGACAATGGACGCTGCCACTTAAGCTCCCACGATCGCAAGTCATTCTTGACCCTCGAGCGACCTCTAAGGCTGGTTAGTAGTCGCAAGATTATCTGGAGACCTTGAAAAGATTGCTTAAACTAAAATCGAAACCCAGATGGCTGTAAGATGATTATCGGCCGATAGGTGAGCTCCAGTGTCGTTCGAGAATTGGGAGAGAAGAGACGGCGGCGGCAAACTTCATTGTCACCGACCCTCGCTCGCGGTCGCCAGATGTACTTTGGCGAAGGCACCTAATACGTGCCACTCGCTGCCCCTGTCTTGCCTATCCCATGCGCGAGGGTGATGCGTCGAACTCGTGCAGTCGCCCGCAGTTGTCCCTATGAAAGTGCTCTCGGAGAGAACTCCGTCCTCGGCACAGCTCATTGTGCACGCCATCCATGTGCATGCAATCAAGCGGAAGAAGAGCGCAAGGGTCGGTGAATAAGCCGTTGCTGATCAGCGCAGAGATCTCAACGTGATTCGTCTTCCGAGATGCAGAGGGAGGTCCATACGGGAGCTTGGACATAGTCGATGCTGTTGGGAAAGCCGCACTCGTCTCTGATCCGCATTAACTGGTTCTAGTCCTGGTAGACGATGTAGCAGCCGATCACACTGTCGCTGAGATGGAGGTCCCTACCGGCCATGAATTGTTTCACCAACCCTTGGTGGTACTAGAAAGCTCTACGTCTATGCTATGTATCAACGATGCGATTTGGGTATCTCGAAGCAAATGCAACTGCACTCTACACACAGAATTCAAAACTTCAACTCACCGTCAGCGTGCTGCTGACTTGGAGGCCTTCTTCGCTGACGGCGGAGCCTCCTCCGCCCGAAGCTGGCCGACATCCATCACTAAGGCTCCGGACTGCAGTCCTTTGACCTGCGTGACATCGTCAAGCCCAGCTGCCTGTATGCTTTGCAGCCACGCTGCTTCCTCTGCGTCTTCTGGCTCCTCCACTTGGCCGCTCGAAGGCCCATTGGTCTCATCATCTCGCCTGTCCTGCCTGTCATGGCGTGCGTGAGCAATGTGATGGCTCAGGTCGGTGGTACTCGGATGTGAGACATCTATCATGTTGCTATGCGTTGTCAATGCCTGCCTCAAGCGGCATATATCCGCCATGAACGCACTCTGTAGCCTCTGCAGTGATCTGCTCCAATGTTTCCCTCTCCCGCCTCAACTCTTCTTCGTCCGGCTGACCAACGTCGTGTCCACCAACGCCGCCATACTGCGCATGAGTCGAGCTCTCTAAGAGCGGGTCGCTCCCTTCGGTCTGCTCACAGCTTCGGTCAACTGGTTGCGCTCTGTCTTAGACAAGTAAGAGGGTTCTGCTCACGTCGTGCGAGGGGTGCCGGTTCAGGCCAAGACAGGAGGCACAGATTCCCATCAAGAATGTGAAGCTCTCCTCCGCCCGAGCGCTAGTCTCACACTGCTGTTGGCGCGCATAAGGTGCTGTAGGATCTCTTCGACTACTGCACTTTGTCGCTGATCGAGCTCGAAGACCCCAATGCGTCGCTAGTAATCTGGCGTCTCGCGCAGCGTTGCTTGCATGAGCGATAACCGAAGCGATAGTGAGGGAGTTCAACGTGCCTTCGCAAAAGGAGGCTGAGGTTTCAACGCGGAACGTAGCCGCTGCACGACTCGTTGTGCTCGTCTGCACCAGGACCTCACCGGCACTTCTTTTCCACCACATCTTCTGTGCATTGCCCATCATTTACCAGCACGACGGGAACCATTGATCTTGCCGATCGCATTCAAGCTTAACAACTGTACCACATCAGAGATCGCGCGAACAGGTGGCTCGCGCAGACTGCAGTCCTCGCTCTGCTAGGTCTGCTTCTACTTTCCTCTCTCACCTACTCTCCTTTCCTAGGTACTGGCTTTTATCATGTCTGCTCGAAGAACCACGGTATGACTCGAAGGTATGAAGCAGCACTCAGGTATCATCCACGGGGGCACGAGCAATTTGGTACCTGCAGCTGTTGAAATCCCGCCTTGACGCGTCTCGCGTCCAGTCACATTCCAACTGCGAGCACTTGAGCGCCTCTTTGGGAAGGGTGGTCAACAAAAGAATGAGGAAGCTGCAAGGCCAAAGTGGCCGCTGATAGGTTGCGTATCGGAGAGCATTTCGAGGGTGCGAATTCCAGCAAGGGAGGTCGGAGATGATCGCTGATTTGCATACCATCCCGCTCTCTCGGAATGCGCCTCACGCTACGAAGTCCATCCTTTGCCGCAAGGTCAGTCTTGGTGGGAAAGGCATCGTTGCACATTTCGTATTCAGCCTACCCATTCCGTATGCCAACTCCACCTCCGGATCAGCATCCACAGTCCTCCTACCACTGGATTCTGCAAGGCGGGTAAGGTACGCGGAGCCAAAGTGCCTGCCCAGCGTCACTACCACGCATGATCGACTATGGAGAAGGCTGGCACAGCTGTATAAAGCACTTGCGGGTTGCCAACTGATTTGACGATCATCAAGCTCCAGCATCAGGATCTAATACAACATACAACAACACTCATTGAGATTGTGCGATATCGGTCGAAGCATACTGCCTGTCACTCGTTCACCACAGCAGTAGCAAGGCTTCCGCCATGCATCAGTCATTCTTTGCCACGGCCTTATGCCTCTCACTCATTCATAATTTTGCCGATGCTCGAGCACATCGACAGGTCCAGGTTCGAGACAGTGCGACTGCGCAAGAGGCCGGTATCGTTGACTGGTACCACCGCCTGTTCCGGAACGAAAAACGCCAAGACGGTGGAGTCTGCTACGAGGATGCCTACTACGACTTTGTTCGCGACTACAACGGCAGTATGCAATTCTGCCAGAGGTACATGGACTACCCGGATCAGACTGTCGTTGAAGATTACACACCCACCAGGTATCTTGCCCTCGAATGCTGCCCACTAACTTGTTTCGCTGATCATCTCAAAGCACTGTCGTCGAAACCGTTTCCGGACAAATTATAACCGCTACGACGATCTACCGCTCCTCTTCCACATCCACTGTGACTGTTACCGAGACGCAATTCTACAAGAACAAGCGAGATGCCGAAGCTAAAGCCCAAGTCACTGCACGTGCAGAGCTTAGTCAAGCGGCTGTCAACAGGGTTTTCGACATGTTCAAACGCCAGAACGCAGACGCAGTCAGTACTGCTTCCAACGACAGCGACGCAGCGGCCTCGTCCTCTTCATCATCCATGTCTTCTGCCTTCAGCAGCGCCTGCTCATGCATGAACTACGGCGGCTCAACGGTCACCGAGACTTA
>JAKLLW010001038.1:0-19670 GCA_022814695.1 Neocatenulostroma microsporum | reverse complement strand
CGCCTGTACCTCCGTATTCAATCCCGTATCCGGCGGCGCCTCGGTTCCCAGTGTAGAGATCTTCGCCAGACTCAAGATGATGTGATCTAAACAGTCCGTAACGTCATACTTGGCGGCAATCTGCGCGCACTGATTGTACCCAGCGATCACACGACTGAAGACCGCATCCTCGGTCGCGGAGACAAAGACGTAGTTGAGTGTAGCAACGATGGGTCGCCATGTCGCTGCAAACATGTCGGCGTCGTAGATGTTGGTGTCGCAGATCGTGAGGTCGTCCGCACTTTGTATCTTGACCAGCAACTCTTTCCATGCGTGCTCGAAGGCGTGCTTGTTGTCGTGCTCTTCCGGCAGCACGATCTCTCGTGACTTGATAGCGTCGTAGATCTCTTGCAGATACTCTGGGTCGAAGTTCTTCCCATCGTTAACACCCCGCAAATTCTTCATGAATGCCTCGGCCGTCATTCGATTCTGCTGCTTGACGTTCGGGTTGTACTGATCAGTATTAAGCATGATGATCGCATACGTCAACACGAACACAGCATCTGTGTTAGCGACTTGCTCCGGCTCAGCAGCAGCGAAGTACTTCTCGCTGAACACCGTGACAATCCGTTCAATCAGCGGCGACTCTCCTGGTAACCGGAAAGTGTTCAGCACCTGCCGCAGCGCCTCATCTACTCGTAATCCTTCGAACTCGAACAGATCCAGAAAGGAGTCAAGTATAGCTTCATTGCCCTTCTTAGCGATGAACTCGCCAAGCACTTTCTTATCAATCCTAGTGGTGCCCTTCAGGAACTTGGTCACTGACTGTGCGTTATTCGGGTCATCGATAATGCCGTGGCTCGCAAGGAAAGCTATGCCGCCTTTCGGGCTCTCATTGAACTTCGTTGCGCCGCGGATGATGACTTTCTTCCGATTGCGCTGCTCACGCAATTGCTCCTTGTCGGGCAGCCCTGCAGTCTGCGGCACGTCTTCCATGCGGTCGGCTATCCACTGAACGTAGCCTAGCAGGCTGTCTAGACACAATGGCGGGACGTTCGTCGTGCTCCACGTAGCTGAATCCGGGAACGCGTTACGTGACAGCAGGCCAACCATATCCGTGCAAAGATCGTTGCGATCGATCTCACAGTCATAATTGACGAAGAGCTCGGCCATGAAGCTAGGTATCCGTACCAGCCCACCAACTGACTCGACCATGGCTTCCCGAGCATCTGGCTTTCGCGAGCCACCTTCCATACCCAGCCTTTGCCGATCTCGCACAGGTACTGGCGTACTCCTGCCACTCGCAGGGCCTTGGCCTGGACTTTGCCCGACCTGCGGCTTGACCAACGCCGGAGCCTGCGGTACGCCTTGGTAAAGCGCAGGGTCGATGTTCGGCTCCTCGGGTATCGGCACCTTTGGGTGTAGGCAACCAATGACATAGGAGAGGAATAGCTCTTGTTGCAGCTTGAGCACGCTTCTGCAGGTAGCAAGCAACGTGCCTGCTACACGTAGTGACTCGTGCAATATGGCGATGTTCTCCGACCTCACGAGCTGGAAAAGATTCCTACAAAGCGTATCCTTTGCCAGTGAAGCCAGACTTGGGTGATTCGCTATGCTCGGACCTGCGACCTCGAGCGCAACGTTTACTATACGCAGCGCCATCACTCGCAATGTGTCCGTTCGTTGGCGATCATGTGGGTCCAGTAGATCAGCAAGCACGCGGAAGAGCTCGCGTATCGAGGGCAGCCCGTACGGCCTGATATCCTTAGGGTCCTCATCGACAGACTTTGAAAGGTCCACTTGGCTAGCATTCATGTCCACCGACGGGCGAGCAGAGTTACCAGTGCCCGGTACTTCCAGGTTCAGACTTGTCCTCTGCATCGCTGTAGGTCCATGATCTCCATTAGGATTCGAGTCGATCTTCGCAGCATCCATGTCCTCCTGCCCAACTGCTCCCTCTAAATCTTTGGCCTCCCCTACGAACTCCGTCTCAAGCGTCTTCAGCCTCGAGAAGATGCTCTGACACATGGAAACCATACTGATCTCCGCACTCCGCTTCAGCACTTCGCTCATGCGAAGATGACAGCATATTGATAGAGCGCACGTCATCATCTCACACACACTAGCATCTCCCAGCACCTCTCCACAAGGCCCGCATATCATATCCTCCATGATCTTCAGAATCCGCAGGAAGACAACCTCGTCACTAGGGCTGTTGTCTCCCTCGAATCTACAGTTCGTAACCGTCGAAGCCAGAAGCTGCATACCATAGCTGAAGTTCGGACTCCGAGGATTGATGATCTGGTACGCCAGCATCTTCGTGATCGCGATCAAAGCCAAACTTGTAATCGGCGCGGTTGTACTCGAGCTCCGTATGACCTGCAAGAACGGCTGGAGCAGACTCGGGGTATCGAAGCTCTGTATATCCTTGCAACCCTTTAAATCCACTCTGAGCCGCGCAAAGGCGCTCATGAGAGGGTTGTCTTGCATGCTCTGCCCTTTCTTGCCTCGTAGTCCCCATCTCGAAGTAAGCGCGCCATCGTCGTCAATCAGCTCGATCCTACCGCCTGACCTATTCCGCGTATGCCCTGATGATCGTGCGTCTGTGGGAGGCATTTTGCCAGTGTTCGAGGCGCCTAGTATGGACGATATGGAGGAGTGTGCCCAGCGGGCGTGCTTGCGCATAGCGCTCGTGACCGTGATACATTCTGTGACTACCAGCGCGACAGGGTCGATCGCTACGCTGATATGACTGGCTCGGTGGCCGTTGCCGTATATGTCTGCCATGCTGGTCTCCTCTTTGCTCTCAAAGCACCCTTCCAGTCCAGTTGCCATGAAGTGAATAGGATCCTCGGAGGTAGGCCGACGGGAGTTGTATATCGCCTTATGCTGCGATGTTGCCAGATCTTCTATAACCACCGGTCATGATGTTCCCTCCAATACTCTAGGCAGCTCTCCAACAACGGCCTGTACAGTGTCGTTTTGTTCTCGTTCTCGTTCTCATCCAACGACCGGGAGTCGGGCTCGCCAGCTGTCAGGCACAGAGACGGGGTTGGCCATATATCGTAGATGTTCAGGACATTTGTGCATCGAAGTAGCCTCTCGGGGGTGCCTGCGGATTCTCCGCAAGCATGTGATGATCCATTGGAACCTTCCATTGGGACCATACCATCTCACGAACAGCTCCAGACTCGACGAGGGACCTCCCGAGTGGACTGCGTGATCGACACTCGAAGAGAAAGACGCACAGCTCGACCAGCACTCTTCAACAACCAACATGGCCGCCGCCCATGCGCCTTTCAAGGTGGGCTTGAGGGAGATATATTTGTATGTCCAATCTATAGCGCGTCCAGACGAAATCAAAGCCATACTGACACATCATGTACAGACCGAACTTCATCGTCACCTTCAAACGTACACCCAACAACCCACCCGACTTCGCCTCCTTCATCGTGCCCCTCTGGTTCTCCAAGCTCGACCTGAGAGACTACCTCTACCACGCATACAGCGTCCGCATAGGGCCTACAATCCGTTCATACGTCAAGCAATCGCGGATACGGCAAGGACAGGTCGCTGAGCCTGCGCGACCACAATATAAGCGCTGGCATAGACCACGGAGTAAGAAGTTCATGACGGTTGAGCTTGAGAGACCTTTTGCGTGGCCCGAGGAGCCCACAGACTATAGTGCGTGGAACAGGGAAGAGACTAAGATGGCGAGGGAGGAGCAGGAGGAGTTTCAGAGCAAGATGGGTGGCTCTGCTGATGCAGTTGGTGTTAGCCAGGAGAGGAGGAAAAGTTTGAGGGAGCAGGCGCAGGCGCTGTTGGATGGGAAGGAGAAATGGAGGCCTGGGATGAATAAGAGTGCTGGGATGACATATGGTCGGTCATGAAGACAGGCTGGTAGCATCTACCGAATAGCGAGCTGGCTACGGGGTATCCTGGACCGTGCTACGTACAGATATCCATGTACTATACGTTGAACCCTACTCAGCCAAAGCCACCACGCCAGAGTCACCGGGACCGCAGACTATTGAGCATCGAAAAGGATAGCAGCAGTCAGTGACATGATATATTGAGTACCGCCGACCCTGGTTGTTAACAGATGATAGGCAGAGCAGACGAGCTGCAGTGGGCAAAAGGCTCCATCACAGTCACCACCCTGGCTATGTGCTCGCTCAAGAAAACCTATACTAAGGGCTGGTGTTCTTGAACAGTTCATGAGTTATTGTGAGAGCACGTGATTGCGCGTGTTTAAGCTGGGCTGACTTGCCTGAGAAATAGGAGGTCGCGCCAAGCTCCGCGTTTGCCTGAACTCTCTTCGCAACCCAACCACATCCTAGCTCGATCACTCTTTCTCCGACGGCTCCGACACCAAATCGACATACAAGATGGCAGATGCTGCTGTCGTGACGATCGCTGAGAAGCCACAGAAGCGCAGGAAATGCGTAACAGACGACCCGGACATCATCATTACCGCGAAACCACCGCGCTTCAAGGGCAAGAACACCGCTTTCGACGACACCTCCGTGGACATCGAGCAATGCTTCATCGAAAAGCTCCCAGCCGAAACAATCGATAATGTGCTATCCTATCTCCTGCTCGACCACGATCCGGAACGCGCTGCTCGTGAGCACAGTGGAGCGAAGTGCACCACGAGCGAGTCTCACGTTCTGGTGTCTCTCGCCGCGATGTCGAGACGCTTCCATGCCTTGGTAGAGAGCTTCTGCCATCGCCATCTCACGCAGAACAAAGACTTCTACCGCTCCAAGACGTCCGCTGAGCTGCGACAGGAGGCTGCCGATGCGGAGAAGGACAAGCGTCGCTCGCCGAGGCACGCTGGGAAGGTGTGGGAGGACACACGTGCCTTCCGCAAAGTACTCGTGCACTGCTTGCACTTCAGCTGTATTGAATGCGGCCAGTGGTCTACTCGTCCGGCGACGATGGCCAATGGGACGCGTTGCTGTAGCCATTGCGAGTACAAAGCATTTGGTGCTATTATTGTAAGCTAGCCGCCGTCACTCTCACCGACATCCTGTCACTGACATCGGAGCAGAATCTCAGCGAGGCGATGGCGCGATTCGACCTCCGTGACTACATGCTCGTGAAGTCTCGCACACCTGGACCGCGTGCCAAGCACATCGACTTACCTGCTATCACCTACGGCACCGTTTTCTCGGGCAGAGGCTTCGGCAACGGCTGGGGTCTCTCGTACCAGTTCTTTTTCAAAGACGTTGAACGGATTGCGAACCTAGTACACGGGGATGTCAAAGCTCATCTGCAGAAGAAGGGAGGGGAACGTGAAGCTCGGAAGCTCAAGCGGCGCGCCTGGGAACGAAAGAAGATGAAGATCCGCTACCATCAAGATTCTCTCGAGCAGGGGTCTCGCAACAGGATTCTAGAAGATTGGCACCGCAAACGTAAGTTCACCCACCACTTACCCATGTAGAGGGCGCGCTGACAGCTGGAGCAGGCCTCAAGGCATGGGAAGATCACGATTCAGATGTCGACTACGATTCCGACGAGAGTGATTACTTGGAGTACGGCGACTACGACGACATCCATAAGCGCCTGTGTATATACGACGACTGCGATTGGTGCTGGGAAGACCGATATAACAAGAAGACGAAGAAGGTGTATGGGTTCTAACACGTGAAAGCTGTCGGGGCGGAAGCTTGCTGAACGGGATTATGGCTCATGCGAGAAGCAGCGATGGTGGCGTGCGGTGCAGTGAGTCCGTATGTATGCGATACTGCACGCTATACTGATGTGGCTGTATTTATCCGGTCGGACCCATCTTGCTTTGTTGCTAATCTTGCCTTCGAAAGGTAGTATCCTGCGCGCAGGCTGCTTTTCACGCTCCCCGCCCATCAGCAGATGCAGAAGGTCGCCCGACGCAGAGTATGCTACAAGTCGCATCAATGCCCTGCTGTGCTTCTACGTCACATCGGAGTAAGGTATTTCTACTCAAGCGTGTGCCCTGACGCTCGCAAAGATAGGCTGGGTAAAGCCACTCCGCCTCCCTCGCCCGCTCCTCCCACGATCCTAACACTCGGCGGGTGGCCGAGCACAGAGAGCTCCTCAGTGCAACACAAACACCACATTGCTTCGACAACGACTGGACGCCGCCTATTCGTCTTGACGAAGGAAGGCCGTCAAGGACGAAATCAAAAGCCGCGCCGAAAGGACAATCATTCTTGGCGGAGCGTGAGTATTACTTGTGCGGGCCGAGACTGAGGTGAGATGCACAGTCGAGGGCTCCTGGGGTGGATATGGGGGTGGGGGTGCTCGGGGAGGGATATGGAGGTATGGGATCCAAGATCGACGAAGGTCGAGAGACCTGTCTCGGTGTTGTACACTGGGACACGTGGCAGTGGTGTAGCAAGCGTACTTCAGAACTTGTCAGGCCTGATGTTGAGACTCGCACCACCCTCCTCAAAAGACGTCCGATCATGAGGGCCAAAGTTGCTTGCTGGTAGGTACTGAGAGTGCTCAATCATCCAGCAGCGAAAGCGTAATGTCACGACGTTCTGTTGAGCCCCAAAGGTAAGGTCGGCGTTTGCGGTGTCGCCGCAGTCATCGCTCCCAAACGGGAATACGCCCTTCCGGTCCAGCGTAGCATCGTCGGGTTGTCACCGAGCAGGCAGTCAACTGTTCACAAGCCACCATCCCTCCTCTGGCTCCTCTTCCAAAAAGCCATCCGACTCTTAGTCCTCAAAAGCCTGTTCCGCCAGCGACAATAAGCCTCAGCAGGGGAATTGAAGAGAGCGTCATGGAAGTCGTCGAGTACAGCATCGGAAAGGGCTTCAGCGAAAACCCAGTAGTCCGCTGGGGTGGGCATCTTGCTGGAAGAGATAGTGATGATCCGTAGAGTGAAGGTGTGCGGTATCTCGGTATCGGTAGGAGGTAGAGGCGGTCTGAATCCCTCAATACAAGCAAAAGGTGGTAGGTGGGTTGCGACGGGTTTTCGAGGGTTGCGAATCTGAAGATCTCTCGAGTCCGAGGGCTGCAGTGTGCTATTAGGTATCGATGGCTTCACAACTGTGTCGAGAGGTCTGTCTCGCAACGTGAGACATGTGTTAATTGCCGACTACCTCCTGTTCTCGAGTGCTCCACGACACCCAAGTCTCCGTCTTACCTCATGGTTTCTCGCTTCTAGCATCTGTCTCGCCACTGACAATGAGACCCTCGCAGTGAAGAACGCGAAGCCTGCTTCCATTTCCAAAACTCCAGATTCGCTTCTGCAAGAGTAAGAAGAACCAAGTGGCAGACCCAATGAGAACATGCAATTATCTCCACTACGAACCACAAGACACTCTAAAACTTCTTCTTACTCGGCCTAGCATTCTTCTCCTTCCTCTTCTCCTGCCCTCTTCTTAGTTTCCTCACATCCTCCACGCCCCTCAACTCATTCTTGCCTTTCCCGTCCGCAAACCTCCCTACCCTCTTTTCCTTCGCCGCCGCAACCTTCGCTTTCCTCTCGTGATAGTCATCCCGGTACTTGTCCGCTTCCTTCGGAGCCCGTTCTTGCTTGTGCTTGAAGCGCTTCCCGTTACCACCGCCATTAGAAGCGTAATGCGCATTCGAGCGTTCTTGCTCGCCGACGCGAGGCAGACGCTCGACTTTATTGGCTTTCCGCCATGCGTCGAAGCGGCCTGAGCGGAAAGACGCTTGGATCTTTTGCCCGTTTTCGCCACGGATGTACTTCTGCCCTTTGCTGCCGTCTTCATCGTTCTGGCGCTGGACATACTTCTTACTCTTCTTATCCCATCTCATTCCAGGCTTACTAGCTTCCTTGAACGCCGAGCTCTCGTCGTTCGCAAGATCCATAGTGGCGTCCTTGGCGGCATTCACGAAATGGCTGCTATTGCCACCCGTGTGAACGCCATACCCGCGATCTTCGGCTGCGTTGAAGGATGAAGGTGTGTAGCCCATGAAGAACTCCGAGTCCTGAGCTTGCGAGGTCTTGGAGCGTTTGTTGCGACCGAGAGGGTTGTGATTCGGATTCGAATCCGGATCTACTGGGGCAGTGAAGGTGAGCTCGAGCTCCGAGTCGGACGCTAGATCCATGTCTGCTCCAGTAGGTGCTGTGAGTTCAAGTTCGTCGTCCGATTCATCGTTCTCCTGTTCCTCAGGCGCAGTATGGTAGCTCATGGCAGAGCTCTGCGGCACATCTTCCTTAGCTTCGGCCAGAGCTCGCTGTTTCTGCTGCTTCGCCTCTATCCGCCCTCTTTGCTTCTTGATCAGATCCGCCGTCTCGTCATTCTTAGCACCCCTCTTCCCAATCTCAAACACTGTCTCATGCGGTCTAAAACCACTAACTCTGGCCAGCATGTCCAGCCTTTTCTGCTCCACATCGCCGTCTTCATCGTTATCAAACAGCATGTTCGTGCCCATGACGCCCTCGCCAGCAATCTGTTTCGCGCGCTTGACGCTCTCTGCAGAAGCAGCGTTACGAGTACGGAGATATTGCTTCTCGCCCTTGCCAGCCACATCCCTCAAAGCAGCTAGATCCCCATCGTCCTCGAGCAACTTGTTGACTTCCTCGATGCAGCGGTCCATTCGATCTCTCACTAAAGCTCCGACGGCTATAGTATTCTTGAACAGGTCCGCGTCCTTCTCAGTAGAGCGTCCGAGAACCAACTTCCGTGAAAGGAAAAGCTGCAGATCAAGTAGATACGGCATATCCTGCCCCGTAACCAGACTATAAGACCACCCAGCCTTCCCTGCTCTCGCCGTCCGGCCGACGCGATGGACGTAAATCTTGGGCTGAGATGGGAAGTCGTAGTTGATGACGTTCGCCAAGATTGGGATGTCCAGACCACGAGCAGCAACATCCGTGACAACCAAGATATTGGTAAGACCGTGCCGGAAGTCCTCGACCTGCATCTTCCGCGCGGTCTGATCGAGCGAGCCGTAGACATACGAGGTAGCGTAGTTGTAGCTCTTCAGCAGATTAGCCAGATACTCCACATGATGCTTCGTCGCCGCGAAGACGACGGTAGAATGCGGCGAAGGCATCTCATTCACTGAAGGACCGTCTGGTCCACGTTTGCGCTTCTTGCTGGGCTTCTCTGCTTCTTCCTTGGCCTTAGCAGTAGCATCTGTCGCGCCTGTGGGCATCTTGATGACGTCCTGAAGGATGTGCAGTAGTGCGCCCTCCTTCTCCGATCGCTTGACGGTGAAGAAAGCACTCTCCAATCCGGGTGAGATCTTGCTTTCTGCGTCCAGACGTACTAGTTTTGGATCCTGCAAGCCAGCTCGCGCAAACTCTACGAGACTCTTCGGAAGCGTGGCGGAAAAGAGCAATGTCTGTCTCGAAGAAGGCAAAGAGGCCACGATATTGCTCAGCTGCTCCGCAAAACCCATCTCGAACAACCGATCCGCTTCGTCGAAGACGACATACTTCACACTCGACATATCGAGCGCCATCTCCTCTTTCAGATGCAGAAAGCGACCAGGCGCAGCGATAACAATATCCGGATTACTGGCCATACTGCTAAACTGCTCCTCCATGCTATCTCCGCCAACGAGAAGTACGGTGCGCAAATCTGTCCCCTTTCCGAGCTCCTTGACCACCTTGAGCGTCTGCAACGCCAATTCGCGAGAGGGAGAAAGCACAACAGCTCTCGCGCCCACTTTCGCAGAATGCGACTTCAGCCTCTCGATCATGGGTATAACGAAAGCTGCCGTCTTTCCAGAACCCGTCCTCGCCATGCCGACCACATCTTGGCCATCCAGTATCAGAGGTATCGTCTTCCTCTGAATCGGAGTCGGCACGGTAAAGCCTTTCCGCGTGATGGCCTTGAGGAGGTGTGTGTTGAGACCCATCGTCTGGAAGGCGCCTGCCTTCTTTACGCCCTTGTTATCATTCTTGCGATTGACAGCGGCCTGCGTGGCATTTATGAAGGCATCGTCCTCGTCCTCATCACCTGGAATCTCCAGCGCAGGCACCTCTGTTCCACCTTCTGCGTCGCTGTCCAGTGCGTCGTCGTGGAACAACGATTTCGAGATGTCGAACTCGTTTTCGGACAAGGCTGGCGATGCTGCGCGTACCATCTTGTCGACTGTAACCTCTCCTGCAGGACTGCCTGCAATGTTCTCGTCTAGCCTTCGAGAACTGGAACTTTTCTAGCAGCTCGCTTAGATGTGACTGATCTGCGCTAAGATAAGATGAAGTTTAGATGACGAGCTTAAATCGCGAGGTGGGGCAAGTCGCGTCGTTTCGCGTTCAAGGCAACCGAACATTTTGAGATCAGCAACATCACCTCTCGAAAGCGACGCCCTGTCCTAGACCACCAAGGGCTATCCAAGTTGATCGAGGAAATCTTGTCATCCTCGAGACATCACCTCGTCCTCGCCTCATTAACAACCACCGCCACCGCCCACCATGGACTACTCCAACAACTACTCCACCACCTCCTACGGCGCCCAAGGCGGCGCTGGCGGCGGCGGTTTCATGCCGGGCTCCCAAAGCAACGAAAGCCCGGGAACGAAACGCACCTACGGCAAAGACACTCTCCGACCGGTCACCATCAAACAACTCGTCGACGCCCACCACCCACACCCGGACGCCGAGTACTTCATGATCGACGGCTCCGAAGCAACACAAGTAACTTTCGTAGGGCAGATACGGAATATTAGCACGCAGACGACGAATGTGACATACAAACTGGACGACGGGACAGGGATCATGGAGGTGAAAGTTTGGATTGATGCCGAGGCGTATTTGAATGAGGGTGAGAATGAGAAACCGAAGCCGGTTGAACAAGGCTACGCTAGAGTCTGGGGACGACTGAAAGCGTTCAATAACAAGAGACATGTGGGCGCCAACATCATCCGGCCTGTTCAAGATTTCAACGAGATACAATACCACCTCCTCGAAGCGACGGTAGTACACCTCCACTTCACCCGCGGCCCACCAGAAGGGATGCAGCAGCAGAAAGGCGGAGCGGCGCAGTCGAACGGGCAAGCCAACGGCTACGACGGAGGACAACAGCAGGGCATGGGTGCCTTACCGGCAGGGACATCTATGGCGGCGAGGAAGGTGTACGACACGATCAAGAAGACTCCGCAAGGGCATGAGGGTCTGCATATGCAGCAGATTGCTACAGAGAGCGGGATGGAGATCGGCGAGGTGATTGCGGCAGGCGATGAGCTGGTGAATACTGGGGTGATATACACGACTGTTGATGAGCATACGTGGGCGTTGTTGAGTGTCTGAGCGCGTAAAGATCCCGGGAAATGTTGCAGAGGATGTATGAGGTCGGAGCGGACGACAGCGGCCTCTGCGATGATTTGCTGGAGCGATACGGACGGCATTAGTGGAGTTCGGCGTATGAGTTACACGACGAGAGTGCAATGATTGGGATGGATAATTGCATAGCGTACAGCATGGTCGCTGAGAAGGACATAGCGTTGCTGATTACCCTAGCTAACATATAACCCTTCATCACCTACTCAGCCCCTCACCACTTCTCCAACATCGGCCTAATATCAATCTCATTCGTAAAGCACCTCTTGCTCTGCAAATGCAAATTCCAATAACTCTCAGCAATATCCTCCGCCCCAATCTTCGCTTCCGCAGGCATATCCTTCAACCACTCCTTCGTTCGCGGAATATCTATCACACCATCTATAACCGCGTGCGCGACATGCACTCCCTTGGGTGCGAATTCCCTCGCGATACTCTGGGATAAAGCACGCATAGCGTATTTCGCGGAAGCGAAAGCGGACATTTGGGCATTGGCTTTTACGCTCGCGGTTGCGCCGGTGAATATGAGTGTAGGTGGGTACTTCGCGCTCTTATCCTCCGCATGCTTCAACAACCCTGGCAGCGTACTCTGCGAAAACAGAAACGCTCCCTTGCAGCTCACTTCCCACGTCGCTCCAAAATCCTCGACGCTCATATCTAGGATCGGTTTCCGAACGAAGCGGCCTGAGGCGTTGAAGATTGCTGCCGCGATGGGCGTGTTCTCGCCGTACTCCGAGTTGACTTTTTGCATGGCTTGTTTGAGGCTGTCTGGGCTCGAGACATCGGTCGAGATACCTATAGCTTTCCCTCCACTCTTGTTGATCTCGTCGACGAGGGAGGTGTAGTTCTCCGGGTTCCGGGCGAGCAGGACGACGGGGTAGGCGGTCGCGAATTTGCGGGCTACGGCTGCGCCGGTGCTATATCATCTCATCAGCCTTGCGGTCTTCCATCTCGCATTCGTAATTTGTTGTTGCTACTTACCCTGGCCCGACACCTGCTACGATTGCTATTGCTTTGGACGCCATTGCTGCTGGTATGCCGGAGAGTTGAGATTTGGTGCAGTGCGAATTAAGTTGAGAGCTTGAGTATGATCGGAGACGAGATGTGAAAGGACTATTGGGTCTGTTATACTTCACAACCTCCTCATCTGCTTAGCAATGCTCAAAGCTCGCTGCCCCGAGGCCGACTTGACGAAGATGCGATTGGATGGCGTCATGGTCGATCACAAATCCGTACCTTTTGAGTTCTGGAATCCGGGGAAAGCACTTTGGCGGGGCTGACAAGGCTGAGATGGCATGGATTGGTGGTGTGATGAGAAGGAAGATTGCTTAGAGTATGAATGTAGGTACTTCTACAATACTCCTCCTGCTGCTTGTACCTTGTTGCGTACCTGCCTGTGCTTTCTTCTCTCTCGCTGCTTTCGCCGCCCTTCGTTTGGCCAAGAAGTCCTGGGTAGCTTGACTTCGCGCAGTGAGAGAGGTGGTGAAGTCGTCTTCTGGCTCTGGCTCGACCGGTGTAGCCGGTGTAGGAGGTGGTTTGATCGAGTTCTTGTGCAGGCGCTCTCCGTTCACACGAGGCTTGGAAGGTCCACTGACTGCCGGTCTGGACGGCTTACGGGACTTCTGCGGCTCTTGGAAACGCTTGAAGAAGCCGTTTGTCGGCTGCTCGGCCAGTGCAGGTCGTCTCTGTCTGGGCTTGGCATCCAAATCGCCGTCGCTGTCGTCCGAAGTCTCCTCGCTCTCGGAGGGTGCAGACTGGTGTGCTTTACCTTTGGCAACCTTCGTGCTCTCAGCTTGCGCGAACTGATCTCGAGATTTCCCTCGTGACTTGTGAGGGCTCCTCTCAAAGCCCGCCGCAGCCCTCGTATTCGCTCTCGCGTTCACAGTGCCCGTCAAGTCCTGCGCGCTCCTCTGCGACCCAGTCATCAACCCAGCCAACTGAGGATCCATCATATACTCATCCTCCTCACTCTCACTATCCTCATGTCCACCAAGCACAGCCTTAATCCCAGCCTTAGCCTTCCTCCCCTTGCCCTCCTTCTCCAACCTCAACTTCGTCCCCGTACTCTGCGCCGTCCGCCCATCCGTCGCTCGCCCCATCGCCTGCAAGGTACTCTCCCCACGTGATCTCGCCAGCTTCTTAAGCCTGACATACTCGGCGTGGTGGATATGCTGCGTGAACATTTGCGCTGTAGAGAGGAATTCGTCCTCGACCATCATCCAGATGTCGTCTTGGGTGTAGCCTTCGCGCATGTACTCCACTTCTGGCGGGGCAGGAGGGGGAGAGGTTGAGGGAGAGCGGCCATGTTTGCTGCGGGCTTTGCGGCGTTCGGGTGTGAGGGTGCCGACGCCGGTGGTGTTCAGGTCGCTGTCGACGAGGTCGAGGTCGGAGGGGGGTGTTGTGGGGCGTTTGCGCTTTGGTGCTGGTGAGGAGGTTGCAGGCTGGGCTTTTTTGGCTTGAGCAAGCCATGGGAGGGTACGAGGCATTGTTGTTCTTGTTGTTCCCGACTATCTGAGTGTTCTTCGAATTGCCCTTCAGCCTGCGCAAGCAACACTCCCAGTGGCAGTGCCGCGTTTGAGACGCGCTCTCGGACTATATGCGCTTCTTGTCCAATTGTGCATATCGAGGCGAGGATCTTAAAAGGTGTGTTGATAGTCCGTAGTCTTGTAAACAGCTTTGAGATCCGATCGCTGCTTTGCGACTTTTGGGAAGATCGCAAGAAGCATTCGAAGAACAGGACTCCCAGGCGGCCACCATCTCATGGAATATATGCGCTAACTCGATTGGGTCGGCGGTGGGGCTCTCGCAAGACGTCAATGTTCTCGCTCTGCATCCAAGCAACCATTTGTTGAACAGCAAGACATCCTTCAAGCGTACAGCGTACAGCATAGCAGGCGTTGGTCGGCAATATCTTGTGAGAAGCTTGGCTTCTCGCTCCACATATTCATGCCGAATCCAATCAACACACAATCACACGAATAGTACAACACCACCACAAACATGGCCTTCTTTGGCCTCAGCGACCCTCTCGGGCGCGACAAACAGCAGCAGTCCGGCTCACGAGGCATGTTTGAACAGCATGATCCATTCGCTGGACTTAGCCGGGATGGAGGTGAAGATGACGGCGAGATGCTCAATTTTGAGGATACGTACGATGGGCTCGGGAACCAGTTGGACGAGACTGGGGACACCTTCAACGACGACACTTTTGGTGGTGATGCGCCGGTCACGAGGCAGAGTGTAGGCAGGGACTTCGACTTCGCTGGACAGACGGCGGCGGTGAGAGGTAGTCTGTTGCAGGAGCAGCAGCAGCAGCCACAGACCCAACAGTCCTACCAACCCATCAGGCAGCCAAGAGGACCTGGTCAGACCGCTCAGGCTCCCAAGCCGACGAGGACGGGATATGAAGCTTACAAGCAGCCGGAATACATACCGAAGCTGGAGGCAGATGCGTCGATCTGGGGCAAGCCTACGGGTCAGAGGGCAACACCTTTTACGGAGCAGCAGCAGCAGCAGCCGAGGACGGACAGCACGGGAGGGAGGAAGATGATGAGTTTGGAGGAGGTTGAGGCCATGATGCGCAATCAATCGAAGCCTACGCCGCCTGTACAGGACACGGAGAGGCAATCGCAGGGTCTGAGGGATATGCTAGGCTTGGGCTCGCCTTCTCCTGCTCAGCCCATGCAGGAGCAGTCGCGACCGATGCATATCCTGCAACGGCCGCAACAGCAGCCTTCGCCACAGCCTCCAGTCATTCAACAGCCTACTCCGCATAACCTTCACGCACCGCAGATTCTTCAGAGACAGCACTCGCCACAACCTCCGCGGCCACAATCGCAGGATTTTCAAGGCCCACCACAGCACCTGATGCATTTCCAGCAGCACCAGCAGCCACCGCAAGGTCCAATGGGCGGTGCTCCAGCAGCACAGCCGCCGCTGCCACATCGTGGGATGCCGCCACAGCACATGCAGCACCAGCGCGGGCCATCGTACAGCGGACCGCCTATAACACAGGCGCAACAGATGATGAACATGGCCCCCCAGGATCGCGAGACGTACCTTGCCGAAGAAGCCAAGCGAGCAAAGCGGAACCACAAGATCTTTCTGCTGAGCAAGAACAACGGTCTCATGACGCCTCAAGACAAGAACTTCATCACTCGTATCCAGCTTCAGCAGCTTCTTACTGCCACAGGAGGAATCGACAACGAGCCTGGTAGCGAACAGCATCTGGCCGAGGACTTTTACTACCAAGTCTACGCTCAGATCAGAGGTGGGCAAGGTCCACGCGGCGGTGGTGCAGTTCAAGCACCAGCAAGCCAATTCGCACAGACATACCTTTTCCAAACTGGCAGCCGTTACGGCTATGGTCGTAGCAGACATCACCCACGCGGCGGTGACAACCACGTCCAACGCATGGAGCAGCAAGTCGCTAGGGCCGTCGAAGCTGCGAAAGCGCGACCAAAGAACAAGCAACTCGTCATGGAAGGCTCCCTAGGAAAGATAGCATTCTCCAATTCCAAGACGCCGAGACCGCTTCTTAACCTGAAGCGTGCGGACTCCGAGGCTAGGATGAGACATCCGGCTAAAGCCACCACGTTCAACCGCAGGACGGCGCTGAGGGATATCGAGAAGATGTACACTGTACTCATGAAGCTCGAGGATCACGAGAGAAAGTTGCCTCCGCCACCGAATGAGGATAGTCCCCCCGAGGTGATTGAGGGGCATATGAAGTGGAGGAGTCAGATGCAGGAGTATAACCAGCAATTGTGGGAGAGTTTGAAGGTTATGGAGGGCATAGAAGCGAAGTGCGTTATCTCTCCATCCCTCTCCCATCCACTCAACACTGACACTGACACTTGCTGTAGTCCAACCGCTCCCCACCCCTTCATCCAAATCCTCTCGCACGGCAAAGGCAAAAAAGCTATCCCGCGCGTCTTCCGCCATCTCGACGACCAGCAACGCCTCACAATGCTCACACTCATCGTCATCCACCTGGATATTTTGGACGTCATCCGCGACGCCTACCCACCTCCCGATAACAGCCCCTTACCGCAAAAAGTGAAAGACGAAGTCGAGCTCTTCGCTCAAGCCATCATGCCGCCCCTCTTCTCCTACGTCAACGAGGCGCCTCTCAACATCATCATTGGCCTCCTCGGCCTAGTGCTGGACAGGGTACACGTCCAGAGTATCGTCCGCACGAAGATTGGCGTCAGCATGCTGACCATGCTCGTCTCCCGCGCCGAACTCGTCAAGCAAGCCCACCCTCAACCCACCGAAGATTGGGCACAATGGTCGCAACTTTACAGCCGGCTTTTCGATACCCTTGAGCCGGTGCTCCCGTATATCTTCCCCACCGCCATGGATGTGCGGGCAAGCGAAGATGTGCATATCTGGCAGTTCTTGGCTGCGATGGGTGTGGGAGCGAGTCCGGATCAGCAGCAGAGGTTGGTTTTGGGAGTGAAGGAGCGGGTTATGGAGACGGTAGCGGTATGTAAGGCGCTGCCGGAGCAGGAGGACGAGATAAGGGAGAGGAGGTTAGGAGAGGTGAATCTGTTTATGAGGGCTATTGGGTTGGATGTTGAGTTGCTTGGCTGAATGGCCAACATCTCGCTCGTAGGAGCGCTTTTGCGGATGCTTGTGGCGACAGTCGTACGTATGAAAACAGTCATTGTGTCAACGCGGGATAGAGCGGTATGCCAGTAGCCCGTTCTAAGGCCAGGTTTACAATAGATGTTTTCCCGCTGTCGAGTCGCCTTTTGGTTTGTTTTTCTGATCTTTGCGCTCTTGGGTGACAATTGAACAGTCGACGAGTGCTCGCATTAGCATTTCTGCATTGACTTGATCGAAGTTCCAGTTGATGGCTCACTCGTCTCCTTTTCGGGGTGATCGTTGGTCTTGGGGAGGAGGTATATTGGGATAGATGTCTCAGGCAAGACAAGGACTCAGCGACTCTTCGTATTGAAACGACCTGAGCATTTCAGACAAGAAGATACGTGCTCTAAAACTCTTGTGTCACGTCGCTGCGCGCTGCGAGCTAGGTCTCACGACGCATCTCGGGAAGGAAAGGTATAATAGGGACGGAATCCTGGACTCAGAACCGCAGAATACCTTACAGTACATCAACACTTCCTCGCTTGCAATCGTCGGAGCTGGACTACCGACATAGACACATCTGCGAACAGCTTCTCAGACACAGTACATCAGCCTACACTCAGCACCTTTCTCTGCAGTTGTCGAAGCCGGACTATCGACGCACGCAAATACATTAGCGAAAAGCTTTGCACAACAAGACTCGCACTACGCAAGCTAGTACAATGACGAACTCTCGTGACGACGCACATGATGACCGCCACGACGACACTCACTACAGCCTTCTTGAGTATGGTCTGGACGCTCTGACGTTGGCTCTGACGGGTGCCTTGTTCGGATTGGTGATTACGGCAGGTAGAGCCGTCACCCAGCCCGGGAAGTCGGAGACGGATAAGGAGACGAAAGCGGAGACGAGGAAGGAGGCAAGGAAGGAGACGAGAAAGGAGTGTCTCGCCTGCGGGGGTTTGATGGCACTCAGCATGTTCCCCACGACGATACACGAGGGAAGCAATGGCGCACACAAGAGTGAGATGTGCTTTGACTGCTGGCAGAAGCATATCAAAATCGCGGTGGAGGATTCTTCTCGTGTGGAAGTTCGATGCGCGGAGTGTCGGCTTTCATTCGATAGGCACGATATCCGACTGCTGGCTGCGCAAGAAGACTACGCCAGATACACGGAGAAGCTCAGCCTTGCTCTCATCAGACGGGTTCCCGGTTACCGCGAGTGTCCTTCGGCGACATGTAGTTATGGCTACATCCATGATGCTCGCGACAGGGGCAACATCTTCCATTGCGCAGTCTGTCACACGCGATACTGTCTCGACTGCGAAGAGCCAATGCACGATGGAGAGACGTGCGCCGACCATCAAGCTCGCCGGGACGGAGGAAAGAAGGCTGGCGAGGAGGCGACTAGGACATACCTCAAGACTCACTCGAAGCCTTGTCCGGACTGCGGAGTACATATCGAGAAGAATGAGGGCTGCGACCATATGAGCTGCCGGTGTTGCCCGTGTGAGTTCTGCTGGATTTGCTCGGCGCGGTACAAGGGAGAGAGGGGGATTTGGCGTAGGGGCAATAGGGCGCATCGAAGGGAGTGTGTCTATTATCGTTGAGCGGTGAAGGTTGCGGAAATCGGTATATCTGCATGGTCTGATACTGTTCTCATCCCCAGATCACACAGGATTACATCCCAATCCTAGGGAACAATCATTGACTCGTTTACCTTCTCTTTCACTATCCTTGCCGTCGCTGGGTTTGCGTTTTCTGCCCCACGCCGACGAACTCGGAAGAACTTCGCTTGTCTTTGTTACATGAAGTATCATGTCTCCATGTTCGTCATTCACATATCAGTCGGCTGAAGTACTATGTGTGTCCTCCCGTCCACTCGGGCCCGCATGATTGCCTCGCCCTGCGCATCACTGGTCAAGCTTTGCCCATTGCCGTAAGAGAATTTTTTGTTCGGCGCAAGTCTGGATATGCCAATGTCGAACTCGCCGCTATCCGCAGATGGGTAGAACACTGCTTCGAGGTCCTTCGAGGTATTTGAGCGAGCTTTGGCGACGAGTACGCCAGGGTACGGGACGGAAGTCAGGACAGGTCCAGCAAGCGTGGTCTTGGACGGCCCCTATCTCGGTGATTAGCCATATCCGGCACTTCCCCAAAGGACCCAACAAGTGTCAACAGTCTCGGAAGGACAACGATTGTGACGTTGGATTATATCGAGGATATGGGGCGTTTGCACGGCGACGTCGACAGGACTTACATTCGAGACCAGCCTCTTCCAATCTCCTTCCCGAAACAGAGAGCCTCGTACGTTCATGAGGTTGGTCGCAGTAGATGCTCCTGCTTTGTTCAACGCCGTGGCACCCGTCTCCGTCGTACGTTGACCAATGCCTCGCAGCACGATGGCCTTGGCCGCTTTGCGAACTTTCTCATCCCCATACTCTCCCGCAACGAAGGAAAGCATCGCAATGATGGCATACTCGCTGCTCTTGTAGTTTCCGGGATCGATCTTGTCTGCACCGACTAGGCCTCGGATCTCCAGCTCATCTTTCTCGTTGAAATATACACTCTCTTCTCGGAAGATTGCCCACATTCGCCTGGCGATATGGTCTAGATGGCCACGGCAAAGAACAGCGTTGATCAGATCGCTCAATGCACCACAGAGTCCCGGGATCGAGAAATCTGTCATCTCAGACCGGATGGGAAGGATACTTCCGTCGGCCTCTGTGAAGTTCGCTACGAGTGACTCCTCGAACGCAGGGAGAATTTGCGCGGCGCTGTTGGTGCCGAACACTCGATCGTATATGACTTGCCCAGTGATACCGTGGAGATTGCAGGGCGTATAGAT
>JAKLLW010001037.1:0-19675 GCA_022814695.1 Neocatenulostroma microsporum | reverse complement strand
AGGCAGGAAGGGCTGGATGAGCAGGAGCAGGCGGAGCTGTGGCGTTTGGTTAAGCGCAGGTATATGGGTGAAGACGGGAGCAGCGTGCATTATTTCAGCAGAACGAGGATAGAGACTTCCTGCCGCCGCATCAGAAAATGGACGGATGATCATCTCGGCGGCTCTGAGCATACGACGCCGACACCAAGCAGACCGGGCAGCGCAGCGGCTACGAGGAGGGAGGGAGACGAGACGGCGAGCTGAAGCGATTGCATAAAGCTACATACATCGCAAGCAAGAGAGCAAGCGGCGGTGACGCCAGCGAGACTGATAGCACAACATGCCATTGGTTTCACAACGCCCCAGACGGTCTTCTGTCGTTCATGCTCGTAAAATCCATCAAAAGATAGTTTACATCGCTCAGGCCTTGCATCGATTGATTGAAGTTCGTGTATCGAGTTCTGTGAACGCCATCCATCTGCCTATACTCAACTCACGATTGCAAAAGAGATTGTCCCCATCTGGTAGGCAGCACCGAAGCACTGCCTACGAGGCTCTCTCTGGAGGTGAAGCCATTACAGCTGTTAGCATTCCCTCACGAAGACCGCCAGCAGTCTCCATGGAGTCTGCCACCCCAGACGCACCGTTAGCAGAGCCGGAACTGCTGAAAAAGCCGCTCAAAGCAACCAAGCCGACGCCCGTCTGCACAGCTGTAGCTACGCGGTGGAGAAAGAGGAATGCTCTCTGAAGCGAGACAACATTCGGTACCATTACAAGTCTTGCGACCTGAACCGGTAATTTTGAGCTGTGTATTTCATCCTGAAGGAATCATGTCCACGCCCACTGACGAGGACGAGCAAGCTAAAAAAAGCCCGTTTAATATATCTTTGTGAAGTTCAGCCGTAAATTCTCCGGAGGATTGACCAGTCCTTCACGTTCACGTTCAAGTTTCACGTCTGGAAGATCCTCTTATGACTTTCACGTTCCTTGGGGGTTTGTGAGTACGTTCATTGACACTTTATAATGTTGTGAGACAGTGCTTGCGATCTTGGTGCTTTGGACAAGCAGAAGAGGGATTGGGTTGCTCGTTGAGGAGCGAATACTTTTGATGTGATCTGCATATTCCTGGTTCAGCCATTGAGGCGTCCTGCGAGATGGCTACTGCTACTGCTCTTGCTCTTGCTGCTCGCTCTGCTCTTCTTCCTGCTCCCGAGCGTTGCTATCGTCGAACTGTTGTACTTCGCCTATGGTCATCGATGGCTCAGATGAGATCACGAAATCTGCTCTTTGCCGGCGCACATTCTGCGGATTCTGGATGAACGGGTCGTCAGAGAACGATCAACAGCACGGCATTTCGGAGGTTAACATACCAGCTGAAGGCCTATCACCATCCCTTGCAAAGGTATTTGTTGTCCGCCCTCCAACAGATGGTACGTCTCTACGCTGTGTATGATGTCGCCCCACAAGACCGGTTGCGATGGCAAGATGTTGCCTTGCTGAGGTTGTTGCTGCTGCTGTTGCTGAGGTTGTGCCGCCGGAGCGGCGGTTCGAGTAGTTTGTCTTCTACCGTCATCTGTCAGTATACCGTTTCGATCAACAAGAAGCGTCCTGACTAACTGTTGTCGTCGCCTCTCACGCCAGGCGCGGAATCTGCGACGGATGCCAGCGATTTCGAATGGCATGGTGATGTTGTTGATGTCGAGATCGTAGTATGTTCTTACCATGACTACCTACGGCGACGATTATCACACTCACAGCACTGGTAATGGTTCAAGTGAGCTGGCTGCTAACCACTTTTACATACAAATTGGGCTCACTCAAGCCGATAGCCAACCATGCCCAGTCAAAGCTTACCTCTCCGCCTATTAGGACCATAGAGTCCGATATAGTTGCAACCGCTTGGTATTATGGGGCCCTTTCACCACACCCAGCAGGATCATCATCAAGCTCGAAACGCGTCTTGACGATCAACATAGATAACATAGCGAGACCTGTATTGCAGAAGCCTGCAGGTCACTTCACCCTGCTCGGAACACACATAGACGGGCTGACCTTGATACAAACAGACTACCCGATGGAGCTTGATGCCATGAAAGAACGGCATACGTAGCTCCCACTGCAGAAGGACGTTTTACACAGTTTCGCAAACGAGACACGCTAGCTCAGCGACCGCGAACATGTGATAAAGCTTTCTCCAGATCCGGCAAGAGCAACTAGCTTGCTTGCCCAGTCTTGACACGCTCAAAACATCTCGCACTGCGGACAACTCAGTGATAGTTTTCAACACCTCCGATGAATTATTAGATAGCTGACTATCTCATTGGTCGTGCGGCCTTGGTGAGCCCACGACATGGAACCACCTAAATGCCTCGAGCAGGAACATTCCGGACTTGCTCATGTTCATCTTACAAACGTCCGACGATGATGGTGTTCTCACTGCAACTAGTATATTTGTATGGAGACGAATAGCTTGGCAACCCAATTTTTCGATACACAGAAGTTTTAGGCTTGACGTTCTGAAAGCAGCGTTAGTTCTGCAGCATATTCCTTTGCTCGCATCTCCGTATCGCGGTATGGTGTCTCGCTCAGCAGCCGAACGGCCCCCACAGCCTACTCAGAGTCGCTTGGGATCGCTGAGATACTACTCCTCGGCCCCAACCTTCACCTCCTCAGTCTCCTCATCCTTAGCAACCTTCTTATTTGGGGGAGCCGGGCGCGTGGCTCTTCTCTGGCGAGGCATCCTCATCTCCGTAATCGGCAGTCGCCTTCTTCGCGCGCTTCCTCGGGGTAGGCTTAGCCTTCGGGGCCACGGTGTGGCTGCACAGTCTATCAGCACTGATCATCGCAAACGGTGATGAAACCCCTCACTGGAACCCGAACCCTCCTCGTCCTATTCGCCCTCCTCGAGCTCAGCTGCCGGATGACCCATAGCCGTCAACTAGATTAACTTTTTCGATGGCACTTCAGGTGTTGGACGTCGTCCTGAGTGTGTTGGACGGGCTCGCCTCTCCAAGCTTGTTCACCTCAGTCTCCGGCAGTTGGTGGAGCCATAGAGCGGTCTGCGCATACTCCGTCAAACGAACGGCACAGGTGGACAGCCGCTCGTCGAGCATCTCACTATTTGAAGTTTCAGATGTCCATTGGGCCCACCATGGGTCTCCACCAGCCACCGTCCACGATCTGCAGTTTCTTCTCGCAAAGATGATGCACATGAACCAACGCCTGGCGAAGGTTGAATTCGCGATCGTACATCACAACCTCAACCCTGTTGAAAGACGCTGGTGGTAGCCTTGCCAATGGTCATCCTTGAAGGTTCCTTCGGCGATGTACGGAGCCATCGTGCATCGGATGGCGTAGATGCCCGCTTCTTCGTCACACGTCACTCGCCTGACCAAGCATACGCTGGACCATGCCCATGTAAGCCCAGCACACACCGAAGCGTAGAAGGCGACCACCTAGACCTCTGGGGTCTGACGCATGCGGACCGAAGTCCAACGATGGATCTCCGGAGTCTGCGTAGAACACCGTGCCCGAATGGCTGCATGTCGGTACGATCGATGAGATTGAGGGGGTGACGAGGTCGAGCTCATCGATAGCGGTGCATCATCTTGGTTAGCGCAATTTCTGCCCTCACGTACTCTCCACATCCTCCCTAGTTTCCGACGAAGACCTTTTCGTGTATGACCTCAAGTTCTCAATAGTCTTCGCTGGCAGATCAGGTGCGTCCGCCAGCATCTGCTGTATATGCTGTATCATGGCCCGGCATGTCGCTACTAAGGTATCGATGCTGATGGGTGACTGTAGGAATTTGGGAAGTCGAGCGAATGGCAAGGTGCCGCAGAACTAGGGGACCCCTCCGCCTTTGCCCTCTCCCTGAATACAGCAGGAGAATCCTTCGCCGTGAAGCAAAAGCCTCGCTGATGCTCTTCATAGTCAATGCCCTGCCCTTCCCGAGCGGGCTCTTCGCTCCCTTGGAGCTAGACTTTGGAGCAGAAGCCATGAGACCAGATCGTGGAGCAGCGGAATGACCCGCTTGCGCGGAGTAGATGGCGCCAACTTGAAGCCGTTGGTCTTGCCCATCGGACCAGTGGCCTTCCTTCATGTTTGGTGCAGAATCCTGTGGTACGACACCTCGGAGTTCAGTCTGAAGGCCACCTTCCCACCCGCTGCACCGTCACATGGAAAACGCGCTCCTTCTTCTCGGTGGTGGGCTTGGAGATCTCGAAGTCTCACGAGTGCTAGTGAGCTTCTCGGTGTGGTGTGGGTGGTGTGATGGTGGTTGTCAGGGACTCAGGGCGTGCCGTTATAGTACGGATGATATCGTGGCTTGCGGTACGGGTCGAAGTTGGGGGGATGTCTGTTCGGCATAGCTATGGCAAGGCCAGGCGAGAGTGAAGGTGATTATCCGCAAGCTCCTCACCGTCCTTATCATCACCTCTGGTCAAAAGCCTTTGCGGCTGAAAGCGCGCTCAGAATCAACCTCCGCCTCAACCTTGTCCCAACTCTCTAGATTCAAGATAAAGTACTCGGCCCTGCTTAGGCTATGCCGCACTGAGAGCGTAGGACTGGTGGCGGACGCGAGCCGTTGGAGTGGCCTTCCTGCTCGTCGAGCGAGATCGGTGCTCGAGCTGGAGTGACTGGACTTTTTGTACCTCGGCTGTGTGACCGTGTCTTGCACTGCACAGGTGGTCGTCTTACCGTCCATGAAAGTCTTCTCGGCAATTTTGGTGGCCATAGTCAGGTTGTAGGGGCTACTAACGAGAAACCTGTGCGACAGAGGCTTAGCTGTCCTTTCGTCGGCTGTTGGGATTCAAGGGTGTCTAGTCGGTGCCGTTGAAGAGTACGGCGCTGACGTTACCGAACGATCGCATGTTGACGTTGCCGGTGATCCGGAGTGACCCATTCGAGGACACTAGGTCGGCGCTGGCGTAGTTCGATGTGAGAATGAGCTCCAGATCGGAAGGTTGTGACAAGTCAGCTGCAAGTCAGGAAAAGGCACAAAAGAGCTCGACTTATCACTTGCGCTCTCAGACTCTTTATTAGGCTGCTTGGCCTGCTTCATCATAGCCTTACGTTCCTGGCCGATCATCTCAAAGGCGCCCGAGACACCCTTAGCAGCAACGTCCATCACTACCGAGTGCGCAAGACATGCATGTAGCGTGAAGACTAAAGTTGTGTGTCAGGTCCAGGTCATCCGTACGGATGTGGCCTTCGGAAACTGCTGCGAGTACTGTAATGACACGCCACAGCCCGCTCAGTGACGACTGGAGGCTTTCTCGAGCGCTGGCACCATGTTGACCGTCCACCCGCCCCCGGACCCGGAAGTAGTAGTTGACACACATCTTTTCCATGCCCTTGATCGTCGCGGTACGTCATGGTAACGTCATGTATCCAGCAGTCAAGAACAGCGACCTTGTGGATATCGTGCTGGAATTGGTAGGCACTGGCAGGATGAACGAGATTGAGGGCATCGGACTGGTTTAGAAATCATGGGACCACACTCCGCATCTTTGTTCTGAGCCCTATCCATAACCTCAGCAGCGATCTCGGCTTCTCCTTGTCGTCCGCAGCTCCACCCTCTCAACCAGTAGCTTTCGTAGTCCATGCGCTCCAGAGCACGGCCAGAAATAATCGCCGCTACAAGCTTCTCCCAGATCACATCACTGGCGCTAGTGCTGCCAGTCGATAAGGTGCTGCTAACGCAACGGCGCGTAGCTTCTGCAGGACGCCCAGGAAATTGTAGGCCGGAAGAGGGGACTGTGCAGTGTGAACGATTAGCTGCGAGGCAGGAGGAGCGCAAAGAAGCTCGATTTACCGGCTTCGCTTCTTGAGCCCTCTATCACGCAGCTTGGCCTCCTTCGCCTCTACGAACAAGCGAACTAGTGCCGCTAGTCGACTCTGTGCTGTTAACGCGGCGGTATGTAGCTTTTGCAGGGAACCTGAAGTCCGGGTTCGGAAGACTGTGACTCACGGTCCTTCTGCTCCTGGCCAGCTGTCTTGCGAGGACGGAACGCTTGGCAAGAATAGCCGTGCTGGTGACACTCGACGCATTCGCCCTGATCTGGCGCTGCCTTTCCCTTTACCGCTTCGAGCTAGGAAAGCTGTGGAAGAGCTTGCCTTATCGCCTGAGCTCTCGGGTTCCCCTACGCCATCACGCAGCTCGGCCTCCTCCCCGGCGATCCTGCCCCTCTTGATATCCAGCATGTGTCATATGATCATCTCCGCGCGAATGATACCGCTATGGTAGCACGAAGCACCTTCCCGTATGCGTTGCGGAGCCATTAGCAGCGAAAGCAGCCGCCGAGCTTCTTCGAGACCTTCACTCCTTTTTCTCCTTTCCTCTCGACTCCTCCTCGGTCGCACTCGCATTCTGAGCCTCCGCCTCCAAACGGCTGGCTGTGCGCACCTTCCTGCGGATGGTCTCCCGGCGCTCGTGGCGATACTGCATAGGCGAGTGGGATGCATTCAACGGAATCAACCAGATGCTTAGGCGGTTGAGGCGTGGAATTGGTGGTGGGTGACAGATCAGAGCACGTCAACATCGTCCGGGATGCACTGAGCAACACCGTTGACTTTCGCCGAAGAATCTCAAATCACCGTGTCCTGCTCCGCTGCGGCTGTTGTGCCTTGGATTGTTGCCTCCTCGGCTGCTGCTTCTTGGTGCGGAATTCGGTTTTGGTAAGGCAAGACTGTTTGACGTCAACCCGGGCTGGGCTGGGGTCATGCGGGTGACTATAGCATCGCTGCTGGTGGGCCGGTGGGTGGTCAGGCGAGAGACGACAGCATCACCGGTGCTGCTGGTCGGGACGGTGACAAAGCGAGAGACAACAGGGTCGCCACTGCTCTGGTTGTTGACTGCGGCATTCCTTACCGCAGCCTTTCTTTCCTCCTTCTCGCGCACGTAGCTCACTGCCTGGTCCATGCTCATGGTTGGTGGAATGCTCTTGAACGCTCGTTGGTAGATACTGTGTGAGTGTGCGTGCTCACGGCTCTTGCTTGTTGGCTGGCGCGTCTGCTTTTGAAGGACGGAGCTGGCTGGTTGGCTGCGTGCCATTGCAGTGACATAGATTGCTGAAAAGGGCGCTGCTGATAATGTCCGTACTGCAAGTACAGAGTATCTGCAGCTGCTTGCCTGCCGCGTCTTGTATCTTGCGTACTGTTGCTGCCTCTGTCCGTAGAAGCTTGGCTGCTGATGGTGGCCGATGGGTGGCCTGCTGTCACTTCTAGCCATTCTTGTCGTGGCGGCCTTTGTAGTTGCCATGATATCGAGGAGTTGCGCCGGGCTGGAGAGCGGGTACGCTGACGCCTGTGCTTAGATTTGCGAAGAGTTTCCTTAACAAAGCAAGAAAAGTCGGGCTTATCGATACCAAAACCGTCATCCATGCTTCTTTTGCCGTTTTTGTTCTTCTTGTATCTGCGCTGGTCATTCCGCTCGCGCTCGTTCGAGTACCTATTGTCGTTGTTGCCGTTGCGGTGTGAGGCGTGCGATGGCGGGGCATCCTCATCAGAGTCATCACTACTAGTGTTGCGGCGGATGCGATCGACGGTGCGGGAGTTGTTGGGCTGGCGGTGACGGTACTATCGCCGTTGCTCGGTTGGCGTAGGCCGTGCAAGACTACCCTGTCGCCATTGCTGGGCTGGGCGGCGGGCATTTAAGTGACCACGACATCTCTGGTCCTCATCCATGCTCGTGTTGCCGTTGCAGTTCTTCTTGTATCTGGGCTGGTCATTCTGCTTTCGCTCGTCGGAATACTTGTTATCGTCCGTTCCATTGCGGCGTAGAGCGCTTCTCGTCATGAGTTCCTCTTGGTTGACAGCGATTGCCACGGGACAGAGCGCGTGCCGGGTATAATCCAAGGTGCTCGGACTGCGTGCTAATCGTATCGTCGCTTGCAACGGTCTGAATGGAAGTGCTGCGGAAGTGCCCCTTAGTGGGCGGAGCCTCGAGCTCGTCGGTGTTGGGGCGGTGGACCGCAGTCTCTGGGGGGTCGGAACAGAACTCTGGTGCACCGGCGAAGCGCACCTCTTCGGCTTGTAGAGCTTGGCGGCTGGGTCGATCTTGACTTTCTCGTAGTGACTGATGGTGAGGGCGAAGTCGATCTGTCTATGTCAGTGTATCTCACAGATTTAGGGGTAGGGACAGAGGACGGACGTTCTGCACCGGTGGTGGAGGCAAGGACTTGTAGGTCGAGGAGACGCTCGAGATATTGGTGACTGTCTTTGACTGCTGACTGCCGTCGCTCTCGGTGCGCTTGACGCGGCGAATGAAGGAGAGGTCTGAGGAGATGCTCTTCCAGCCCATGTTTACTGGCGAGCAGGGCGACGTTGGTGGCGGTCGTTCTGCTGTTGGCGCCTGTGACGGTGGTGGTTGTGGTGACGATGTCAGTTGTATTATTCAGAGGTGAAAGTGAAAGTGTAGGGGAAAGAAGTAAGAAGGAAGACGAAGCGTGGATTAAAGCTTTCTTGCGGCAACTACGCCCGGACGTCCGATGGCCTCGCCTCGCCTGTCAGAAGAAACGAACTCCACTAGAACACGGCGTTTGGCTTGCTTGCACATGCTGGTACCAGCTTTGTGAACAACTCCGTTCGGAAGTTGAAGTCATGGTACGCCGATACGCCCGTCATGACGGTGAGTGTCAACTCTTCAAGGCTTGTCTCGTCCTTCTACCGATGATTGTCTGCAGCGCGGATGTGATATGCCCTCCCGTAGGTCGACCACTATGTTGCGGCAGCTGTGAAGTAAGTTAGGAAGTTGTGGAGTTTTTAGCCATCGTAGCAATTGATGTCCTGAGAGTCAGAATCTAAGATAGGTGTGCTTCCAATTGACTGTGGAAACACTGTTTTGCTGTTTCGAATGTTGTTAGCGTTTGTTGTGGCTGTTTCCGAGTCACAAGGCTAACATCCCACCTTGACTTCGACGTAACACCTCGACAAGAACCTCCACCCGCCGTACCCAACAATCTCACAGCAACAATGCCTCTTCCACCAGGTCATAAAAGATGTCTTCACAGTTTCGGCTACATAATCGAGAGGGAGTTCTTCAGACCTTGCCCCTGCGAGAAGAAGACAAGATACCTCCGTAAATACGTTCCTAAAAAGCTCAGGTGGCACTGCGGCTACTTTGAGATAATGGCCACCATCGAAGAAGAAGAAGAAGAGTAGAAATAAGTAGGTGATATACTCACGGAGTCCATATACAGATTCGCTAATGCTCACCAACAGTAGCCCTCCTAACCCCGAACCTCCTCGCCAGAACCACCCACTCCGCAACCACCAACGCCAACCTCAACGCCCTCGCATCCCCATCCTCACCTACCGCCTCGTCTACCAACCCGCCTACCTTCTCCCAACTCACAAACCCGAGATTCTCCACCTCCTCTTTCACCAACAGGCGAGAAAGGAGCTTCTGCAGAGGTCCATTTTGAGGATATTTCGTCGGAGCAGAGTAAGGATGCTTCTTCCGCTCGTAAAGCTCACTGGTGATGAATGGCTTACTTGCTTCGCGGAGAATCCACTTCTCGACGAACCGGCGTTCCTCAGGTTGCCAGCGCAACTTCACAGAAGGTGGAAGGTGGTTGACGTACTCCGTTAGCTCGTGGTCGAGGAACGGGGTGCGAGCTTCGATGCTGTGAGCCATTTCCGTTCGGTCGCCGAGGCAGGTGAGGAAGATGTTGGGGAGGTGGCCTTTGGACCAGACGTACAAAGCCGAGTGCAGTGGATGCCAGTCTTTGGTGATGTGGCTGCGAGCTACACCGTCCGGCGAGCAGGCGATTGTCATTTGAGGATCACAGGCGGTGAATACTTTCTCCGTCCAGTCGGCGAAGACATCCGGTTGGAAAGCAGTCATGCTACTGACGGTCGAGATACCATTGAGCATCTTGCGAGGAATCCCGAGTTCACCATTACCGGCATCGGCACCTATGCTTCGATAATGCTCCCTCGCCGCATCCTCAGCAAGACGCAGCTGCTCTTCTCGCTCAGCTTCCGGAAGCGGATTATGTTTCTCATAGCTCACATCCGGCTCCCGCAGGTAGTCAGGCAGGTACAGCGGATATCCAGCGAACGTCTCATCAGCACCCTCGCCAGTCAAGACAACCTTATACCCAGCTTCCTGCGGCACTTCGGACAAAGCATACTTCCCAACAAAGTTGAGATCCGGATTATGCTGTTCGCAATGCCAGACAGCATCTTCGAACCGCTTGGCCAGCTCCTCTTCGTTCATGAGCTTCTTCAGGTACTTCACTCCAAGCCACTCAGCTGTACGATTCGCAATCTGACTTTCATCGAACCCAGAATCTTCGTCGAAGGCTATGCTGAAGCACGTCACTCGCTCGGAAGGCGGAGCAGACCCCATCGACATATTCTGCTCTTTAACAAGATGTGCTACCATGCCAGCTAGGACCGAGGAGTCAATGCCACCGGACAGATATACGCCGACTGGGACGTCGGCTCGGAGGCGAAGACGGACGGATTCGAGCATGCGTTCACGAACACCCTCGATCAGCTCTTCGGGCGTACGTGAGTCGACCGTAGTCTTGGACGCGAACGAAGAGTCCCAGTATGGCCGCTCTTCGATCTGAGAGAAGGATTGACAGGTCATGTAGTGGCCGGGCCGGATCTGCCAGCTGCATCAGCGAGACTATCTTCGGACTCACAACAACTCATCGCATACAACTCAACTCCAAACTCACCTTCTGCACGCCCTTGAACAACGTCCTAGTATCAACATTCCACCCCGCATCCTTCAAGCTCCGGACATCCCACTCCGGCTCCCACCCCAGCGGCAAGAACGCCTTCATCTCCGCCGCCACAAGCAATCTCCGCCCACCCTGGCCATCAGGCTGGATCGTCCAGAAGAGCGGTTTTATCCCATACCGATCCCGAACAGCAATGAACAATTCTCTCCGCTCGTCCCAGAGCACGCAAGCGAACTCACCGCGCAGGTACTCGGTGAAGTTCAGCCCGTGGTGGAGGTATAGGGCTATGACTATCTCGCTATCGCTGCGGGAGGTGAAGTGGTAGTCTGTTTCTTTCTCTAGCCGGGCGCGGATGCGGTCGTAGTCGTAGAACTCGCCGTTGACTACTGCGTGGATGCCGTGGGAGGGAGAGTGGAAGGGTTGGGCGGCCGAGGGGCTCAGATCGTTGATCGAGAGGCGAACATGACCGAGGGCTATGTGAGCACGACAGTCAGTCTGCAGCTCATGCATGATGAAATTCCTGGGCTTGTTCGGGGTATGCCAGAGTACCTACTCGACAATCGTCGCTCATCCAGTTACCGCAAGCATCAGGGCCGCGGTGGGCGATCTGGGCTAGGGAAGCATTCAGCTCTTTGTCCAGCTTCTGCCGCTGGTTGCTGGCCTGCTTGCTATCACCATTGGATAGGGTCTCCGGCTTCTGCTGTTGCGTTGCGCTGAAGAGCGAGAGAATGCAAGAGATGCCGCACATCGTGTTTCCCCTTTACCAAGATCCCAAAAGACCACCAAACGAACCAAACGCACCGCAGGAACAGAAGCTGGAAGGTCTTGACCAAGGATAACAGACGAGACGGAAACCAGGTGAAGTCGGAGCTGCTTACCTCTGGCAGCACGCCATTCGTGCGCAAAGACAAACGCAACGAAACGCTGATAAGGCCATACAGCTCATCGACGAATGGCCATCAAGCACGCGATGGAAATAGGTATAGTTGAAGCTGCGAGGAAGCCAAAGTACGGAAGGGTGACGTTGTGAAGTCTGCCCAGCCGCGATCTCGGAGAAGACGAGACGGAATGGATTCGGCAAGCCGCTTTGGGCGATGCCGGCAGATTTATGGCTTCACTTTGGGAGGCGAGATACGTTGGTACTGCGAAGAGAACCCATCATAGTCTGCTCAGTGTAGAGGCCAATGTAGACTACAAACCGAAGACTGTTGCCAGAGGGTTTGCTATGCTGACCGTGAACCCCTCCGCCGTGTCTTTAGTATTATGCCAGTCCCTCCGGCAGAGATGAACAATTTGTATTCTTCGCAACATACTTGCGAGGCAGAACGTCTCATCATACGCTTGCCCGATGCTCTTGACCGCAGTGAAGTATTGGCGAAGGTTGACTACTGGCCGGGGTGCAGGCCAACTGCATACAACGTCCAGCGAAACAAGAAGAATACGATCTGCGATCTGGACTTTTGAGAGCACTGACACCGATTGACAGCGACGCTTGCTGCGCTTCAAGCGTGGAGATGGGGGTCGTTATTCGCGGCTACCGTAGGTGGTATGTACACGTCTTTCGTCTCACAGGTGCATGCTCGCCAACTCTCCAAAGCTCTTCTAGTTCACAACGCTGAACTCGTACTTGGCGTAGTTGATGGCAGGCTCGGTCGTGGGTGTGTATACCTGCCACTGGTCGCGGCCCCACTGCTGGTTGTTGATGCCGTCGATCCACTGCATGTGCGTCAGCAAAGCATTCCGAATTCTGGCCAAGGCTCTGCGGAGACTCAGGTACTTACATCTTGTGTCTCAATGACGATGCATCCATACTGCTCCACGTACGTAGTATTGCTAAGGTGCTGCTGATCGCTCTTCACCGGGATGGTACCATTCTGCCCATCACAAGTGTAGATCTGCAGACCCTGCTGGTTGGTGCTCAGACTCATCTGGATGCCTGTACTAGGCGCCCACATCCTCAAGACCTCGAGCTCTGGATCCTCGGGGTTGCTGTATCGTGGCCGGTCAAGGATGAAGGCGTTGTCGTAGCCTGTACCACCAGTACCAGAAGAGTCCACGAGCGTGAAGAGATCCTCGCCGATGGTCTTTCCGGGTTTGGTGAAGTCGTAGGCCGTGCCGTTCGTGATGTTGATAGCTCCTGTTGGGATCTCGATGCCGTCGATGTCAATTATGCGGTCTGCGTACGGCATGTAGAGGGTGTTGTTCAGTACGTAGACGGCTTCTTCGTCAACAAAGGAGCCCAGGTTCCAGTAGATGTGGTTGGCTAGCATGATTGGCGTGGCCTCATTGAGAGGAATAGAGACCATACGGCTAATGAAGGCTGGAGCATCCGTAAGCGTGTAGGTCGCTACGTTCAGGACATCGCCAGGGAAGCCGGACTGCGCCTGGTCGTAGAAGACGAAGGTGACGCTGTTGCCGGTCTGCGAAGCAATGGTCCAATTCTGCTGGTCGTAGCCGACGAAGCCACCATGGAGAGTATCTATGCCGCCATGCTCGTTCTCGGGGATGTGACTGGTCTGGCCGTCAATCGTAAAGGTGCCATTCTTGATCCTGGAGCGCACTACATCAGCTTTCGGACTCCCAAGCACAGACTTGCGGCTGGACTTACCTGTTGGCATAGCGGCCAACCACTGTGCCGAAGTAGGTGTGGTTCGTCTCGCTGTCATGCAGGTACTCCGTGCCATTGTCGTAGCCGACTACGATATCGCGCATCGTGCCATTGCAGTCCTTGACGTAGAGGTTCGTGACGCGAGCACCGTACGGAATGAACGAGGCGCTGATGCCCTCTGCGGTGAGCGTAAGCTTCTCGAATGGGTCGCCTGAGAATGCCTTGAACGCTGGGTTGCTGAAGTTGTCGGAGCCATTGACAGGTGTCTGCGCTGCTACTAGAGACGACGCTGCTAGAAGCAGCGTGCTGGCGAGGTGGACCATAATAATGAGATGCGCTTGGGGTTGGTATGGCTCTTGTCTCTGCCCGAGCTGTGTGTTCTTTCTTGGGAAGGGAGTAAGAAAGGCGGAAGAGTACAAGAACACCTACCTTGCGAGATCTCCGCATTCTTTATGAACTACCCTGCCGTCACGATGCAGCTCATCGTGGCCTGTGCCTGCAGGAACCGAAGCACAACACAGGCAGTGCGTCCACGGGACGTGGAGGAGTTTGTAATGAAAGATGAGCTCATTGTTGATCCTGGCGTCGCTGCTCAGGGCAACGGGAGCTCGAGCTTCCACCGCTTGCACGCATTGGGTCCTTTCAGGGGTCTTCTGCCCCGGCTTCTCCACAGCACGTGGTCTCAGCGTGCGGGGTTCTTTGTGCCGGACAGGGTCAGTGTCGTGTGGCGTCTGCAATTTCGTCCTGCGACGGAGGAATGCGAAGGCACGAGTTCTGTTTGGCGGATAAACCGGCATATATGGCTGAGTTCGTGCTCTTCTAGAGTGGAGCAATATCGAGAGCGTGACTCGATCCTCCTGCAGCAACAGAAGAGAGCGACTCAAGCGAGTATCTCCCGCCTTGATCATTCGATAGGCGTTCACGGTGTGGCGTGGTGGTACCAGATGAGAGACGCACGTCGCCTGAAAGAACAGTGAGGAAGTGAGGGACTCTGTATTCATGTTGTAGAACCTACACCAACTCCAAAGCCATGCTTTCACAGCGATCAGACGACACCAATTGTGCCGCTCACAAGCCGTCGTCAATCTGGTTCGCAGTCAGTATGGGACGAAAGATCACATTCAGAAGTTCCGGCTCACTTACCTGGTCTACGACATGGTCACCAGTCCACGCAGACCAGTCACGGCAGGTTTGGGCCATAACGCTTGGTATCTGCATCTCGTTCGCGATGGCACCAGGCTGCTCGACGACAGACCAGACGAAACCTGCGCTCAGATGCCACGCGATATGGCAGTGAAATGGCCAGACTCCCGGATTGTCCTGGTTCCACTGGACAACGATATACTGGCCAGGGAGAAGCATCTGGACATCTCGTCGCTGTGGGTTACTCGGATTCGTTATGGTTCCGTCCCAACAGTTACCGTATTGGCCAGACCGCTTGCTGTGAGTTCCGTAGTCGATGTTGAGATCGCGCTTTGCCACAGTGGTTCTATTCTGGCTAGGCGTGGTTGTGCCGTTGGTGTCGCCAAAGACAGTGCTATTACTGCTGCAGTCGCCTTCCGCCAGTACGAACATGTTATGCCCGTGGACGTGCATTGGATGAGGTTGATTTCCCGTGTTCTCAACGATGAATCGCAGGCTGCGATTACTCCCTAAAAGCTCGACGTATTAGCGGATTTCCCAAGAAGTCTCTCAGGGCTCTTGGGTATCTCCAACGGCCTCCAGTACACTCACCGTAGTCATGAGCATTCCCGATATACGGATAGCTCAGATTGCCGAGCTTGGCCTCCAGCAACATGGGATCGTTGTAGTTGGTTCGGAAGGTACGATCAGCCATGTACCAGAGGAGATTTGTCCCTGTAAGAATGTATCAGCTTCATTCCTCTGACGGGCACCAGCGACATACCATTGCTTTTGAACTCGAGTGGGATGACCTCAGTGACTGAAGGCTCGCCAGGGTCGATACTGAAAGTCGGGACAGTTTGCGAGAGCGGATCTGTGAATGGAATGTCAGCCATGAGTCTCTGAGCATCGAGCGAAGAGAGCATCCGAGCGGCCCACAGGGACTACTAAAGCAGGTCGCTTCTTCTAGGGATGTAGCCCTAAGCCTTATGATACATACCGTTACCGCAGTACTGGTTGTATGCATTCGTTCCAGGCGGAGAGATAGGTAGCTGTGATCGGTCGGCATCCTCGTAGAAGATAGCGGCTTTGACCTCGTCGCCGCCGTGGCTCGGCCAGCACGGCTCAGGTTTATATCCCCGCATCCAAACAGCATCCGTCGAACTACCAGTGGCCTTCACGATAACATCAGTCCGCTGGCCGACGGCGAGAGTGATCACATCCGTCTCATAAGGCTCAACTTCCACAAAGTCGTTCGCAATCACAGTCATCGTGTGGCCATCGATCGTGATCTTCTGGACCGCAGCCGCAGACGGATTGATAAACCGAATTCGGTGAGATTTGCCGCTGGTGAAGTTGAAGCTCGCCAATGGTGCATCTGGAGTGCAAGGCAAAGTAGTGTTCGAGCAATCGAAGCTGTTCTTGCCATTGATCAAGTTGTTATCAGACATCGGAATGTTAACAGCTGGAAATGGCTCGAGTAAAGCATCAACCAAAGGCTCGTAGTACTCGTGAAACCAGTCGGTGATCATCACAGGACCCAGGTCAGTATCGTATGCGGTGTTGTTTGCCATAGATGACCATGGCGCCCGCTAGACCACTGGCGTATTGCGAGGAGTAGTGAGAGTGCCACCAAGAGGTACCGTAGAGATCGGCCTGGAAGCGGTACGTGAAGGATGAGCCTGGGGCGATTGGGCATTGCGTGAAGCCGGGTACCCCATCCATCCATGGCGTGGCCTTTTGCAGGATACCGTGCCAGTGGATAGATGTGCCCTCGTCTGCTACTTCGTTGCAGACTTTGACTTCGATCCAGTCGCCCCAATTGGCCTCGATGGTAGGCCCAGGCACTTGACCGTTGACGGCGAGACAGGTAGTCTGCACACCATCTGGTGCACAAGGGATTTTGGAGACAGTCCAGTCATAGTAGCGAGTGACGCCAGTACTGGGAGTCTCATCGTAGTAGTTGGTATTCCAAGAGTCGCGACCTCCCCATGGCTTGCCCTGCGGTAACGGATTGTTGGTCAAGTAATGTGGCATAGAATGGTGCTGTGGTGTCCCAAGGGCCGACATAGCTGTCCTGTATCAGTCTCGTAGAGCTCCAGACGAGAGATCAATGAGTGACATACTATTATTCTGCGTGCCATTTACGTAGCCGAATTGATCCCTTGCAGCAAACGCGTGCACTGCGGTCCTCAAAAGGCCAGGCATGGCGGGAAACGTACGAAAAGATTATCTTGATTAGTCGAGCCCAAGCAAAAGAAAGAGCGAACGAAAGGGACTACAGCCAGAACGAGGGGCTTGGTGTCCAGATGAGGAGCTGAGAAGTGTTGGTCGGGAAAAGTACATATATACAGACCGCTGGCCTGATCGAAGATGTCCCCTGAGAAAGGATCGACCAACAAGTTTCGGTGTCTTGTCACTTCAATTTGCGGAGCCTTACTCATAGTCGGCGGAGCAAAACTGCGTGTGCGGTGCTCGGACATAGCGCACTCGTAAATATGGCTGAAGGGCTAAGATCTGCAGTGGATGGATGCTGCCCTGGACACAGAACACCCTCGAGATTCGGGGCATCGTGGATCCGTACAGGCCGGTCAGCGGTACGCGCACCATATTAGGATGGCCTAAAGCAAGGATATTGGCCCTCGGGCATGAGGGTGTATTGAAATTGAAGAACAGGTCTTCGTTTTGGACGAGGGAGACTCCTGGAGAATTCCGTACGTAACAGGCGAACGCTCAAACTTGGCGGCCGAGAAGCGGCAAAGTCACACCGGTATAGTCGACCTGCAGGTACAGTAGCATCGTATCGTGTCTCATGATGGCAGGCCTGACCTGGAGATCCAACCACGTGCGCAGGTACGAGGTGACGTAAAGAAGGAGGTGGGCTCAGTCGCTTACGATGGGTAGTGCTGACAGGAACTCCTCATCTTGGCTAGCAAGGCGCTTAGACGAGGGGATGGGACTTCCAGAAGGTGGAGTGAGACTAGGGTATGCATAGAGAGCGGCGCGCTCAAAGCATGTGTCCGAAGGGTCCGAGAACGTGACTATAACTCTCGTGACCGTGCCTATCGTATACTAAGTATCACTTTATATGCCTATTGTTATAAGATAGATCTATTGTACCTTAAGGAGTATTATATACTTCGAGGCAAAATAGATCTATATATAGCTAATTACGCTATACTATAAGTATTACTATAAATAGTATATATACTACGATAATAGGAGACTTTATTATTATAACTATATAAGTATATATTTCGCCTTAAGGAGCTAAAAGTCTATTTAAGGTAAAATAGTAGCTTATTAATAACAATTATATAAGTTTAAGCTATTGTCCTATTATTAGTTATTAAGTACTAGCCTATAAGAACCTTAACTTCGCTCTTTAGTCTTTACTCGCTCTTCGTTAATAACCTCGCGACTAATCTATCTTCCGTACTCTAATATCGATACTAGTACTTAATAAGCTCTATCTATTAACAAATATTAATAAACTATACTTAACTTAGGCCTTAGCTACCTATACTACCTTAGGCCTTCGCTACTAGCTAATCTAGCTATACCTCGCTTTATAGAGTCCTTCGTATAAGATAACGAGTAGGCTATAAATAGCCTTACCGCTTAGCTCGCTTATAGTACGATAATCTCTAGTCTATCTCGTAAGAGGAGACGTAGCGAGTAGATCTTCGAAGCTCGGTATGTCTTATTCTACTTACTTAGTTTACTTATTTCGACCTCGAAGAGTATATCCTACCTTAAGGTAGAATTTAGTTACTAATATAAGTATAGTACTACTAGAGCTATACGTAACTCCCTTCGCTCCCTTACCGAAGCCTAATAGACTAAGGCCGATACTAACCTCGCTACTACCCTTATAGCTAACGACGACGACGACGACAACAAGCCTAGCTTCGGCTTCGCCTCCGGTTTTAGTAGCGACAACGAAGACGATAACGGTAGTAGTATTCTACCTAGCGCTACGCTACTAAGTATAGCTATAAACGCGATACCTACGCCTACTACTACTACTAGTACTACTACTCTACGCTGTCGCGGTCGTCCGGTTAGCTCTAGTATAACCTTCGCCCCTTATTAGTAAGTAATATCTTATATCTTCTAAGATTCCTCGAACGATTACTAACGTATGTCTATATAGCCCGACAATATAGAATACTTAGTAGTCGGTAAGCGATAGCCGCTAGACTAAAGCTACGATACGTACGGTAGTAGGCGATAGGAACCTACTATACTATATTGTCGGTACTAGCCGTACTATAGAGCTTAGTATCGTAAACGTAGTACGCTATACTAAGTACCGCCGCTACTCCCTCGAGTAATATATATCGGAGGCTAGTATAGAGAAGTATAGTACCTATATCTTAGTAGGTCGTCGTTATAACCTATAGAGGGCGGTAGTTACTTTATACGCTTATACTATACTATATACGCTTATCTCGCTAGCTACGTATCGGTTAGCCTCTAGCTATAGCCGAAAGGCTTATATATAGACTACTTATACAAATCTCCTTAGAATACTACTTCCTCGTCTTATATCGTCCTCTCCTCTACTAATACTATAGCCTCCTCTCCTTAAATTACTACCTCCTCTCTTATATCCTATAGCCCTCTACTAATATTACCGCCTCCTCTCTAATATCCTACTCCCCTCCTCTAATACTACTACATCCTCTTTTATATCTTATAGTATAGCTCCTAAACTCCTACTCCTCGCCCTATAATCGGAAGTATATAATTAAACGACTTACCGCTTATAAAAACTCGGAGCGCTTACTAGTACTATATACGTAGAGCCTACTACAATTTTGTAGTCCTATTAGTCTTACCGGACTACAAAATTGTATAGGTCTACTAGAGTCAAATTCCTCTAAGTATCTACTATTACGCCTTAAAGAGACAAACGCTCTTCGATATAGAATACTAAATACTACTACGATATCGTACTATAGGTCCTTATCCGAAGGCGGTACGAGTCTAGGAAAGTATTTCTTCCGGCTATTATAATAGATAACCTATATATACCGTACTAACGAAGCCGCGATACTAATAAAGCCTACCTAGATAGCCGTCTATTTACTATCCTTAAACTCGGCTATAATAGCCTTAACCGCTAGACCTTATAGAGTAGTCGGCTATTCCGTATCCGTATTAATAGTAATATAGAACTATCTATCCTCTATCTATATAGAGTCTTCTATACGCTCTACTAACGCGTCTATCTTAAAGCGCTAGATAAGGAACTCTATCTAAG
>JAKLLW010001036.1:0-19682 GCA_022814695.1 Neocatenulostroma microsporum | reverse complement strand
CCCTAACCCTAACCCTAACCCTAACCCTAACCCTAACCCTAACCCTAACCCTAACCCTAACCCTAACCCTAACCCTATAACCCTAACCCAACTGAACGAGGACAACTATACATCTCATGTACTGAAATATAGCTTGGAGCTAAAGCCAGGGAAGTCCTTGAATGATAGTTCTTCGGACAAGGAGAGAGGCTAACAGCAAGTAGGATACACTAGTGGTCTGCGCGACGGGGAGCCACCGCTGGCATGACATTGTCTTATGTGCTACGGACTCACGAAACAAAGAAGGGTAATTGGAACGTTTACCCAGCCACTTGCTCATTCCTTTGCCGTCTCCTCTTACTGATGTGCGCCCTCCACGAGACGCCGCTGTTTTCGAGGAGAAGCGCGCGGCACACACCTATGGCCCTCCGAAGCCGCGGACTCCACAGCCAATGGAGGAATCTGCCTGCTCCACAGCTCGCCGTGTGTCGAACCAGTACGGGACGGGGATATAGACTCGCTGACAACTCCCCACTCATCCGTCGACGCACGCTTCTGTCCAGTGTGGAGTGCTGGCCCACGAGACCTGCTTTTAGCAGGATCTCCCAACGATCGCGTCCGAGCTGAAAGTGGTAGCTGTAGGCCCCGGCTCGGGGACAATGTTGGATCTGTAGCAGTGCTGAGTCTTCCAAAACATGCCTTGTCAAGTCCACAGCCCATCTCGTCCATCCTGCGCTCAGATGATCTGCTCGAGACGCTCTGGTTGTCAGCCTCTGTAGAGCCCCCTAGCACTGGCTCATCGGAGCCCGCAGAAACAAAGCTTGAGCCAGAGACCAGCGTCCTTGGGTCCGGAATGTCGCCCGACGGCTCAAGCGCCCGCGAACGTCCCAGACGCTGCTCAAATTGCTCTTGCAGATGCTTGACCCTAGCTTCGAGGACTTCTCTGGTACGAGCGCCCTGATAGACGAGTTGCAGGATGAAGGGTGCACTCTAAGACGAATTAGTGGTATGCAGGAGAAGGAAGCTTGCATCATACCTCTGTTTCCCAGACGCAGTCCGAAGGCGGATGCTCGACGCCGCCTACCATGTTGTACTCCATCAAGATGTACTTGGCCACCAAGTGCAATGGAATAGCTAGGAAGTCTACAGTGGAACGGCATTTTATGCGAGAGCGTAGGATAAGCTTCCGCCAAGCCCACAGTTGATTGGGATTACGGAGCCAATGATCGGCAGAACGCAGCCTTCCATCCTTGAGCTCCGCAGTCTCTTATCATACAAGCTTTCGGCTTTCGTGGAAACTCTTGTCTGCTGCGGCAAAGATGGTTCGACTAACCGTAAGGTCGATGGTGCAGTACTTCCGTATGCCAGCGCATACCGAGATGAACCCCACTCATATCCATCGTTTGTCTTCTAGCGGTGTGACTGGACTGGATCCATAGTTCGTGCATGAACCTAACCTCGGAAGTCCCTTTAGAACATCCCTTTTCGACATGGGTAGTGGCCTGATGCATACCAGGAGAGCGGGGATAGGACTGCCAGGAATATGCCAGATTTCGCGAACCTATGTCGTACCCCACCAGCCCACCGATGGCCATTTGACCAACAGTAGCCATTGTCGGCCATCTACGGGTCGTGTCAGGGCGGCCGTGCTATCCTTGTCAAGATGTTGACATGTAGAAGGGTTGTACCTGACCTACTTGCACACCCGCCACGGACTTCGGAGCTTGGGTTTGACCATCCTCTGTGTTCATGGTATGCTACACGAGCTTTGGAACCATAATACAAGCGCTTAGAATGTCCTCGTGAAGCACTCATTTCTTTGGACCTTCTTGAGATTGGACAGCGTGGTGTACCCGTTCAGAATTGACTACTGCTGGTGCAGACAAGATGCTTTCATTGCTTTGCACTGTTTTTATCAGCAGCCATGTCCATTCATAAGCACACACGCTACTCGGTGTTGCATAAACCACTGCGGTCATGTAGTAGAGGCTGTAGAGCCACTCCGGTGGTCCTCGAATTAATTGTCAAGGTCCTCAATCCAACATCCCGAAGGGTCATCAGGGAGCGGCTCCTATGCCGAGCTCAGCTATTCTCTGGTGCTTACAGTGGCACGATAGACTGACCTGCTCCGTAGCAGCTCGTATATTGTTTGCCAGACTGCATCCGCGTTATCATCACGTCAAATAGCTGATCTAACGAGCAACCGTCGGCAGCAATTCCTCCAAAGAAGGCAATCTCGCGGTATGCACCCTGTGCCTCGTAGTGACGGCGCTCAAAAACTCTTGAACAATCTACGAGTATGTCAGCACGCCGGCATCAATAGGGTTTTGGTCGTAGCCGAGCGAAGCATGCTATGATGACAGACATTGCGACCGCCTAGTAGTCTAACTTGCGACAAAATGGGGATGTCTGTGACGTATGCGGTCAAATCTGGTGTTGTGTCAATGCGGTCGAAACCTTTTACATTATTGTTGAGAGCGTGGCATCCGTGGACAAGGTTGGGAGACGCGCAAAAGTTGGAAGCGGAAGGCATACACGTTCTCGGGCTTTGTCGGCTTTCTGACCGCCCCTTACCTTTCAGGCAGCAGCACTCCGCAATACCTCGCCAACAGAGATTCACTGCAAACGTCTACAACCCATCACCTAAGTTACCGCTGCTCACTATGGGCTCGAGCGACATTCTTTGCCTCGCTCCCGAGCTTCTCGGCGAAGCTCTCTCCTACCTTGCACGCCCTCACTCCATCCGCGACATCCAAGCCTGCCGGCTCGTCTGCCACAGGTTCAAAGATCTTGCATCTCCCTTCCTCGTCACCCGAATTGTATACGCCCAGAGACCTCGTACTATCGCCCACCTGCGAGAGGTTACGCAACACCCGTACTTCAGCCGATATGTCACGACCCTCGTGTACGACGCCAGTTCCTACGGAAACTTTTGTGGGCTGGGCGGCGATGAACATGGGTACTCCAACTACTCATACTTTTGCAGACAGAATCGTCGCTTCTACTATCATTGGCGTGAGTGCGCTTTGCGAATGGGCGCGCAGCGCTCCGAGCAGTGGTCAGTCAGCGAGGCACACGACATTGAGCAGGCAGTCAGGACTAGAGCCCAGCAGGATATGATAACGCGCGCTACGGAGCATATGATATGGGAGTCCGAGTTCGATGACTGTGACCCATCCGAGCTACGCTACCTTCCAGTACACGAATGGACTTGGGAGGCGTACAAGGAACGGTACAGAAGGCAGCAAGCCATCAAGCACGCAGGTACGACCATCACGGATCTCACGAATGCCACCACTAACCTCCCGGCCCTTCAAAACGTCATCTTCACGGACTTTCGATACCTCTTTCGTGAAGACGAGACTTATCAAGCCGGCTGCGAACGCCTTTTTGGAGACACATTCGAACCTTCCCTTCTAGAGTTCCAACTCTCATGGGACGAACAACGGGACCATCTCAAGGCTCTTTTACAAGCGTCAGCAGCTCCCGGCTCCCGGGTGACCTCGTTCGCTATGGGCCCACATCCTCTACAGAGCGCCTCGGGAAGTTGCACACACGTGAAGCAGTACCATCAGCGACGGCACATGCCACATGCACTGGAGATCTTTCGATTACAACATGATGGTGGCGGCACTCGGGAAGCAATGGAGACTCTCTGCGGTCGCCTCACTCATCTTGATTTGCCGGTTACATTCAGCTACGATCGAGAGGAAGCCTTAGGAGGGTCACTTGATCTTGGTTTGCTGAGGTCATGCAGCCAGACCTTGACTCACCTCTCCTTGGCTGCTGAAGATATTCAATCCAATACGAATGACTGTACCGGTCGCGGCAGCCGTGAAAGCCGCGACACTACTCCCGAAATTTTAGAAGTCGACTGCAATGTCCACTACCCCATTCTCTGGTACACCAACTCCAATGTATTCATCCCCAGTGTCTCCAACCTGCTTGGATCTCTCACATTCGAACGTCTGCGATGTGTGGACCTGCGCGGATTCGTCATTGTGGAGGAAAGCCTCAGGATATTTCTCAAGCAGCAACCAAACACATTGAAGGAGCTGCGCCTACTCTGGAATATCATCCTGGGATCTTCGCCTGCCTTGGCTCAGTGGGCTGGAGAGTCTATGGTGCTTACAGGAGTCGAGATCCACAACTGGCCGGATCTGCAACATAACAGCGCTGAGCTGCTTCGAGACGTCGTCCTTAGCTTGGCGGACGAGCCGAGAGTCGCAGACTCCGAGTTGGAGACAATGTGGCTGGGTGGGAGGCACAATGGGTTGGTGAGGAGAATGGCAGATGACGATAAGCACAGGATGACGGCAACCGTTGAGGATGCGTCCTTGTCAGAAGAACCATGACAGCCGAAAATCACAGTGTAGCTATGATAGGTCTGTGGAGCGAGAGACTAGCTGAGGGGCCAGCAGAGTAGGAACATGGTTTTTGTCAGCCTATTGATGTCAACGTGCTTGGTATTCACCATACAGGAGGTGAAAGTCAGGAGGAATAATGCAATCAGCTATAGCATGGCGAATACGTCCGAGAGTTGTAAGTACGTCGTATATATATATATATATATATGTACGGTGTATGAGACGCCGCACTGAGGTTGGTACTTCCTCCTGGTGAGCACCAAGCCAGCTCGCGGAACTGCCCAGAGGCTCACTGGCTGTCTGGTCGGTCCTTTTCCACGTTTGCTTTGCTTCTCACGACGATCAGAGGCACACTACTGTGAGTCCTACCACCCTTGTAGCTCATTCTCGATTGATTGCAGCTCTGTTCTCTTCGCCTGTCTCTCCTCCAGCTCTTGCAGGTCAACACGAAGCTGCTCACACCTAAGCCTCAGCTTCTCCCGACGCCGTTCCTGGGGCGTGGCGTAGATGCTACTACCCTCGTTTCGGCGGGTCTCGTCCTGGTGCTCAGAAGCCTGTTCGGCCACTGCGGTTTGAGATTTGACGCTTGGCTCCGGTGTGTGGAGGTGAATGTCCGGAACAGGGCTAGGGAATCTGAAACCAGTGCTACCAAACCCGTACATAACGGCGACCGGTGCTGGTTGCGGAGCCTTGCTCTCCCCCACTGTCTGGCCACCGCTAGAACATGTCTGGACTGGGGAGGTCATGGCTTCTTCATCACGACTCCCGAGACTTGCATCCCCGACCCGAACAGCGGAGTTTGTTTGCCGTCGCGTTCTCTTTGAGGGTGGCGAGCTGCCTGTTGTTGATTCCAGACTCGCTCTCCATGCACCCGTAGGTTCCGTCCACGCGCTGCTCGTCGTCCCCTCGCTTGCCGCTCCACTGCCTGACAGTATCGTCGGAACCTCATCTGATGTTTCTTGCTCCTTCTCAACTAGATAATCCAGGGCATTGCGGAGGATCAAGGTCCAGCCCTTTATGCTGCCCAAATTGGCCTGCCCTTTGCCTTTAGCAATTTGGACGGCCTGTACGGCTGTTTCTTGCAATCCCTTTGTTCGAGTGGCCAGATTCTGCAGACTGGTAAGAAGTGCTGTGTCCCACTCGACGGGGTGTCGGAGAGCGGTTGTGGCACCGTTAGTAGACCGGCCTGCAAGCTCATGTGGTATGCCTTGGATTAGCAGACAAGGCGGTAGCCAGGAAGTGTATCCAGATCCCCAGGCAGCATGAATGGTCTCAACTTTCTCTCTCCGCTTCGTATAAACGGACGGGGTGAGGTTGTAGTCGAGGGCGCACTCTTTCATTTTCTTGGTCGTGCTTGGCCAAGTCAAGACCTCCTTTGATATTTGCGATGCTCCATCCGCCGCTTCAGAGGTTGTGGCGTTTGGACTTTGATAATTTATGAGATTGAAGACCGCCTTTGATGTTTGCGATGACCCACTCGCCGCTTCAGAGGTTGTGGCGTTTGGACTCTGATAGTCTATGAGATTGTTAGCCTACCGGCATTTAATCGCAGGGCACCTCAGACGCTATGGCCGACACACCAACAAGATCTTTGCATACTTCTAGAAGCGTTGCCTGCGGATCGTCGTCTTCTCCGAACACATAGCGTGGCGTTGACGTCTCCATCTTATGTATCTTGCAGAACGTTGCGAGCTGCCTCCAAGCCGTGGAAAGATTATGGTGTTTGAGACACGTAGCTAGAATGAAGTGCACATCTACCTTTCGTGAGTGAAGAGACACCGCCTCTATGACGTCCATGCTTCAAGGCCAACTCCGTTTCCTCCGTGCCCACAGCATACCCCTTGTGCCTACCCATGCAAATAGACCCCACTGATCAAAGTTTCTTTGTGTCGCAAAACCCAGGTTTCTCCGCGGCTACAGTCTTACTGCCAATGGCGGCGCTTCCGTAGCGGTTTTGGAAAGCTGATAAACGAGATACAACTGTATCTCTCGATATAGCCAGCCAAAGAGGGACGACCCTTTTCATTGAGACACTTCACTGACTTTATCGCCGATAAGTATCCCAGAATGTGCAGGCGGGTCAGCAGACGAACATATCACACCGCTACTTCTGCGTTGAACCAGGGTCTCGGCTATATCTTGATACTCTAGCAGTCCGGAGCGATGTCTGCATGCGTCATGCGCGCGCCTGCCGCTCCAGTTTACGGATGACTAGACTAAGCTACAATTTGCAAGATCCTTGCTCAATAATCATTTGGTGACACTGTGGCTGAGACTGCTGTGCGAGACGGGCGACCACGTTGGGGGATCTTGCTTTCCTTGTCACAGCTCACAAAGCTATTTCAGAAAGAGCAAAGATGGTACCATGCATCTATGACGCCCTCGCGCCCTCCCATAAACCTCGTGCCATCAGCAATACACTAATACGATGCGCAAACCAGATCAACCCTCACTGTTTTCAAGTCTCACCTTAGCCTTTACAACAGCTTGAGGTCCGTTCATGTACTCAATGATGAGTCCTGGGAAAAGGGTAAGCTGCACTCTGCCCCTGCGCCCCTCAGAATTTTCCATCGTACGACCGTCGTATGGTGTGCCGTGGGCGAACCAAGTTACTCTGTGGTTTGGTAGATCGGCAAGCAACTCACACTCGATGGCAAGTGCTTGTCGTAAGATGTGTGCCAGTTCCTTGACCACATTATGCTCAGATTCGGTCAATGCGGTATCAGGCCTCGATCCGAAGGCAGCGTCAGCCGCTAAGGCGCTGTATGAATCGCCAGTAATCAAAAAAGCTTGCTTAACAGCCATATTCGACAGAGCTTCGCTTCCAACAAAGTTCGATCGTAATTCGCCGATGAACGCCTGGCGTAGGATGCTGTGCAGATCCGCACCTGGTCATGGTCAGCTGCTAGGAGAATTGACTGCTACATCTGGCTTACCATGAGGTTTCAAGGCTTTTTCAACTCCTAGCAGTCCAGTGCTCCGTGTTTCGCTCGTAATGTTCGTTTGTGAGAGAGCGTACAAGCAGCTGCTGATATAGGGCTCTACTACCGGTAGTCCTGGAAATTTGTGGACTGCGCTGCTTGCGAAACATCGCCCAATCAAACTAACAAAGGCGTCTGATCTTGCGAGACCGACCGGGAGGGCCAGATCATCTGTCAGATCGTGCTTGTCTTTCAGCAGTCTGTGTAAGAGCCTTTTCGAAGCGGTGTTGACCGAGACAGATAAGTGCAGGTTCGAAGATACGTCAATCTTGAGACGCCTCAATTCCGAGACAGCCAGTGTCTCGATACCGTGGAACATGCTTTCGAAGGCTGATTTTAGCATACGGGAGGAGATCGGCAGAAATACTGGCTGACTGCTGGCCACTGATAGAGGTCGAGAAGAGCTGAAGGGCACGGCTACTTGCATTGCCAGGCCAGAAGAGGTTGCTGAGGTTGCGGAAAGCGTGCTGGTAGTGTTCGGACCGTGAGGTTCTGCTTTGTCCACCTGCGTGCCGTGAGTGCGGGATATCTCCGGCTCTTGAGGGATCTCTCCGGCCCCAGAACCTGTCAGCGGCACGTGAGAGTGATCCGACAGATTGCTGATCGCCCTTGTGTGATGCTCCCTAGGCTCATGCATGCCTTGCCGTGGTTCGGTGGCTCTCCTTCCTCTACATCGCTTCTTTGAAGGTCGTGCCTGCCTGTTCTGTTCGCTGGGATGACTCTCGCAGTACGGCCGGCTGGGAGCGCGACAAGGAAGGCCGTCACGGGGACGTCTTATCATTTGCAAGATATCTGGCGGAAGTGCGTTGCTGCCATTATCTCGAAGAGATAGAGGCCCTCCTTCGACAGTCTTGATAGTCCATCTCTCCAACTTCCTCCAAGACCCTCGTACGTTCTCCTCCGAGCGATGCATGCCGGTCTGTGAATGGCGGAGGTCGTATTTTGCGGCGACTTCTCTTGTGATCTGTCTGCTAGAAGCTTTCGACTCCTGACCGACGTAATTCTCGTCCAGGTAATCGAGTAACGTGCGAAACACCATGATAGTCTCTCCGTTCCACTTGGCACCTACGGTTAGTTCTGCATCTGCCTCATTCTTGACGCTGCGGTCTTGGTATGGCTGTCTATCGTTCAGACGGGCATTGTCGGAGATGGGCGCAACACTGAACGAGGCTGCACGGTTCTTGTACAAGTCCGGCTTTCTGTTGCTGCGTGCCTCGTTGATTGGAGAAGTTGGCCTGCTATCTGCCGGCAGAGCAAGGTCGCGGGCCGCTGTGATTCCTGCGTCTGTGTCCATGGTGCGTAGTCCAAGGTTGCGCGTTGTCTTGCTTTCGGCGGTGGCACCCTCAATAGCACACATCAAGCCAAGCCGCGGGCAACACAAGCTAGATACTGGCGTTCCCGCGCAAAGCGCCGAAGTCAAATACAAGTGGGGCGGCGTTTGGGCGCGTCATCAGCGGATCCGCCAGGCCATCCCTGCGTTTCTCCTCGGTCGAGGCACTTTGCTTCGAGCGCCTACGAGGACGTGCCTGCTCGAGTCCGCCGTCAAGCCCGCATTAACGGCACTAGGGCGCACACACGTTTCCTCCGTCCAACGTTGAATATATCACTTGATCTCTGCATCTTGTTCCAATTATCATTCAGCAATGTCGCGCTCCTCGACAGAAAGCGGTCCACAGCATTCAGCACAGCCTCCACACCATGATATCGACATCGACTATGGCACCTCAAATTTGTGTGTTTCCTACCAACCAAGACCCAACGGCAAGAGCTCTGATCCGGCCAAAGTCCGTGTCTTGGAATTGCAATCGTATTCTCGGGAGGTCCCACAGGTTGTGGCATTGAATTGTCGCACTGGGACCTTCTATTGGGGCGAACAAGTGGACGACAAGCGTGGCCGCACGCTGGACTTCGAGGGCGAGTTCGTGGTCATATATCGACTCAAGACCTGTTTGTATGAAGAGTCCTATGCTCGGCAGATCGACGAGCAATTGCGCAACATCCCAATGCTGTCACACTGGACAGCACTTTCAATCTTCGAGCGTCACCTGTCGGAGATCAAGGCAGCCATAAACAGGGCGTTAAGCGCCCTTCGACCACAAATTTCCGCCCGCGTCGAGAGTGCGGAGACTCGGGTGTTGTTAGCAGTTCCCGAGATTTCGGATCCTGGTACATGGCTGCAACTTCAACGGTCAGCAGAGACTGCAGGCTTCGGGGCTGTTGTTCGGCTGGTTTCAGAGACGCAGAGTGCAAGCGCCTGGCATCTGTACCAGGCTGAAAGGGACCGACCACATACCAGACAAACATTTGAGGTCAGCAAATAACATGTCCACACACAATGTTGGCCTGGCTGATACTCTTCAGGAGGGTGATCAAGTACTTGTGGCCGATGGCGGCGTATGTAGTGGCCTTTTCCCATATCTGATATCAGCATGCTGACTGCAACGGCTGCGCTTTAGGGTTGGACATATGTACGTACATTATCTCTTGCGGCTTACAGCCGGCTGCTGACGGGGACAGAATGTTGCACTATACCGGGCGAGACAGGTCTCCCATGCCGGGGTTTTGTGGGAGTTCGTCAAATCGGATGGTAAGTAGCGCGCACTTCCGCCACACAAGCATTATTGGTGGAGGTCGCGCTGACTAGGTAAAGGCAATCGGCGCGGTTCTGAGGCATGCACAACGATACGTTGCGTCAAGTTCGCGTACCACATGTTACGGGCAGAGGACGGTGACATTGATGAAAGCCTTCGTCAACGCGGACTCACGAGGGCAATGTTTGAAAGTGCCATCACTACACAATTCCAGGCCGCAAAAAGCCTACTGGACCGCCGCTACGAGGTGACCCTAAGTGTCCGTTCTCGTAGCGACGGTGGGCCTCCACGCTTTACGGTAGACATTTCTAAGTACGCTATGCGACCCCTTGAGTTGGACGAATACACTGACTAGAACCCAGGGAGATGATGCGCGACTGGCTTGGTGATGCTATCCAGGCTATGTGGATGATAACTAACAGGCTTTTGAGTGGACAAGTCGCTGTCAAAGTACGTTGGCCCTCCCCCTTTCTGCAGCCTGCTAAGGCGTGGCTTACTCAATTAGCGTATGATTCTCTGCGGTGGCTTTTTTCGTAGCCAGTACCTGAGATGGATGATGGAGGGATATTATGGAAGTGCTCCGTGGTCGATGCATGTGCAGTCAGCCAGCTTCGACGAATACGGCAACGGGTAAGTCACTTAGAAAGTGTTGCGCACATTCGTCGAGCGATCTGATCATGTTTCCCTGTAGAGATATGTCTGTTCTGCTCGGCATGAGCGCGCTCCATATTGCCGACTATCCTGAAGCACCCAGCAAGTTCGGATTTGGCACATGCCAGGACGAGTGGTATGAACCAGAGGCCCCGAAGCATAGCGACATCAGCGACTCCGATGTTACGTCGGCATCATCTTACAAGGTGTACCGTGAAGTGGCTGATGGTAACCTTTATGCAACCGAACGTTGGATCACTTTGCTGCCGCCGGTAAGGATTGAGTACCAAGACGATTCATATCACTAACTCCGATACAGGGAGCACTGTCAGGCGCCATTCCAATTGCAAAGGAGGTATGCGCTCAACATTGGCTGCAGAGCGCCGATCCGGAGTTGGGCGCCAAGATCTTCTGGAGCAACAGGCATGTTGCGGATTCCTCACCGGTCTACGTCAACGATCACGAGGTCTTGTGTCAAGGTATAGGGCCTTGGGGCAAGCCTGTCATGCATCGTGTGGAAAACCTTGAGTCTTATAGAAAGATATATCTCAAGGGGATGCCTCAGACTGAGGAGAACGCTCGGTATGAAGTTTGGGCAAGGCTCCAGGTGGTTGTTAACGGTCTCAATGTTTCGATCACCTGGCACGTGGCACCGCCAGGGTTTTCAATGTACAAATCCAAAGGCAAGTAGTTTCACATACACCGGGGTCTTTGCTCCTGTATCCTGACTAACGCATGGTTAGATGCTCGAACACGACGCTTCGCACCTCCTTCAGTCAAGCGGTTGAAGCATTTGGGATACAACGAGATCCACAAAGGAAGCTATGTCCCCTTCATACAGCGCGAGGGCGGTCCATCCGAGATATAATCGACAATCGATGGCCCTTCACATCTCTGACTGCGTTCGGCAAACCAGCATCGCTGTCGGAATCGAGCCGGAGGGCTCCTTAGCAATCTCGGTGACACGCCGATAGTCGTGTATGACCTAGCAAGGCCAGTCTAGCAAGATGCTCCAAGCGCAGGCGTCACAGAGTATTCTGGCCGGCAGTGAATCATTGTTGCACTACTTTCACTGGGCAAAGGGCACCAAAAAAGGGCAAGTAGATGCAATGTACAGGAGCCACGTTAAGGAGCATGTTATTAGCAAGCGTTTACGAACGACAGCCTTCAAACACAGTCACACAGGTGCGGCCAGATCCAGTTCATCCCAAACACCGGAGGAGAGATCGAGGGTAATGTGCTGAATCGACTCAAGCGAGATCGCTCATAGCAAACTGCATGCACATCTTGCTTCCCGCACGGACAGTCTCCCTTCTGAACAATTTAATGTTATACCTACCTCTCCGCGGGAACTGCACCGACCTTCGAAGACTCATCGTGCAGTGCATGCACGAAGGCCGCCACAAATCAGTGTACTACTTTGAGTTCGGGGTTTTCTATCCCGATGGGCGATTGCGTCGCCGAAACAGTCAAGTACGACCTTGTGTGCTGGAAGAGAAGCGAGTGTAGTATTGTTCTTAGTAAGGAACGGGCTCAAGTCTTTCTCGGGGCTGCCTCGTTCGGCGGAGCACTTGTCGCGGCCTACGATGCAAGCGGTGGTGCTGCCGGCTCGACAACCTCCGTCGACGATGCTCGTTCTGAGCTGGCGCAGCTAGTGTCTCGTAGTGCGCACCATGGTGCTGTGAACGTTGGCGGCGGTGCTGCCAGCTTGATACTGTTCGCCTTATCGCCCATCCGAGCGGTACCCACTGTCTTGAGCTGCTCCTGCCGCGCTTCAACTCTCCGAGCAAACTGTCCGATCCGATCATTCTGCGTTCGCCCCTTCTTCGGCCACGCAGCACCTTTCTCCCGCAAAGAATACTTCACCGCAGCCGTCTTACCCTTCTCACTGTCGGCAGACTGCTCATCTTTCTGCATCAGCCGCTTCTGCAGGTCATTAACACTCCGAGCCCGTTGCCCATGCTTGTTCTTCTGCGTGTAGCGCTTCTTCACCGCTAGCGCAGCACGCTTCCATGACGTAGCTATCTTCACAGTGTCGTACTCATACCGCTGACCGTAATGCTGTCATCTTCCTCCAATGACGTCCGTGACGTCGCACGGTTGATCTCCATCTTGCTGGTCGCGCGCCAGTCGAAATTTGGGCACCAGCTGTCGTAACAGCGGTAGCGCAGCCCCTTGAAGCGGCAGCAGAGAGCGTCGTGAAAAGCTTTCACCTTGTCCCTATCATCACAGTGCGTTTTGAAAGTATACGCAAAAGGCACAATTGTGCTTAATGGAGGTGGTCAAGCCGATATTGAGTACGTCTTTGAGCCCGGAACTAGCCTAGCTCGCGCGGCAAGCTTTCGCTCCGACTCGTTTAGTAATAACAATAGCGAGGATCTCTTCCTTTAACAATATTTTACTATATATATAGAGGTATACCTATAAAGTTCTTACTACTCTATATTAATAAAGTTAGTAAGTATATATTGATACTAGTCTAATTATTTAGTATATAGAGGTTCTACAATATAGACTATATAAGTCTTATAAGTTACTTAATAATAACTCTATATAAATAGCTATATAGGACCTACTTATTTAGAAGTATAAACCTACTATAAAGAAGTTCTACTTATAGGCCTAGAATAGCTTAATTGTTACTATTAGTATAATAAGCTATAGTATTATATTCTTATTATAATTACTATATCTAAAGATAAAACTTTAGATTTCTAGCCTCTATATTTTATAGTACCTTAGATCTTAATATTATAATTGTCGAGTTCTATAAAACGAAGCTTAGTAAACTTACTATATACTATAGTATATTAAGGTTCTATTACGGCCTATACTAACTTTAGCCTCGACTCTACTCTTTATACCTTCTATAAGTCGACTCTCTACTCTTTAGGTATAGATACCTAAGGTATCTAGCCTTAGTACGAACCCCGTACTAGCCCTACGCTAGTATATAACTTATACTAGCGTTCCTTTCGAAGTATAAATACTTCTATTTCCTTACGATCCTCTTTATAAACTAATTAGTAACTTCGTATCTAATAAAACACTTTCTACAACTATTACACTTTACTAACTTAACTAACTTAACTATATAATAACGAAATACTTAGCTATACCTTACTAAACCCTCGACTCGAACGCTCGCTACTACCTTATACTCGACCTCTCGAAACCTCGCTACCTTCTACTAGGTACTCCTTTCTTAGTCCTTATAGAACTCGACTCGAAACACGACCTCTCGACTTACTAACATTATAGTAAGTAACGCGTAAGAGCGTATAGCTTAGGCTATAGCTTGCCTCGAAGTAGTCTATAACGTAGCTACTAAAGTATCCTCCTTCTCGAAAACGAACTCGAAAGACATAACCTCGAAAGATACTTCTATAATATAATACCTAAAGCTACCGAAAGACTCGTACTCTAGCTACTAGCGTAAGGCTAGGTAGCTATATACGTTTAGTAATAAGGAGAAGAGTACTATATATATAAAGGATATCGAAGGTAAGAAGGAAGTCTAGAACCGTAGGTATACGAAGATATAGTAGGACCTAGAAGAAGAGTATAATATCCTAGATCCGAGTCGCTTCTACGACAACTCCGATATTAAAGATAATAATAATATAGAGAGTACCTTCCTAAGGTACGAGTACTATAGTAAGGCTTAGGAGAATACTAGTAAAGACTTAGAGGGCGATACGGCAAACGAGAAGACTAGCTATATTAACCTTAATAACCTCTTAAACCCGGATAGCTTTTAGTAGATAGTTAAGGATATACCTAAGGGTATATTTACTACGTATACTAAGCTCTATTACGGATACCGTAATACTCTTAAGGAGCTCGACTTCTTCTATAAAGCGTATTACGCTAGCGATAGCTTTATTCTTAAGCTCGAGACCCGTATTTAGGAGCTCGAGGTTCTTCTAAACTAAGACGCTATCTATGTCTATATAGCTTAACTCGAGGCTTAGCTCGTATAGAGTACGGCCGCCTAGACGAAGTCTTCCGAAACTGTAACTTACTACGCTAAGGAGATTATTATAAAAGACGACTAGATTATCGAGATATAAGCTAAGGTTACGGCCGAGACTAAGAGGCTCTAGAAAGCTCTTAACGAGATCGGTACTCTTAAGTCTACTTAACCCGCTCCTCCTTCTTCGGCTTCGCTAGCTCGCGACCTATTACCTCTATCTAAAGCGAGACAGCTTAGATAGAAGACTGTTCTAGGACCTATAGACATTATAGAGTCTATCGAGTATCCTTAGAAGGCTTACTTACCTTTACTATATAGCTCGTAGCTAGCTCGTACGCTCTTCTCTTAAGGCTCCGGCCCTAGTACCCTTCCCGGTCTAGGCTTTAATTAGTTCCTTAATATCGACCCTACTTAGAGAGAAGGTATTGTCTATAAGTCGCGTACTCGCGACTCTAAGCCCTTCTCTAGCGAGCCTAAGGGCTAGACCTATAAGGAGTAGACTAGTATACTCGAGGCAAAGATCGATAGCTATATCTTTTATAGTACTTAAGACGCTATTGTCTATATCTATAGCCTAACTACCGGGGTCTCGTAGTAGATAACTAAGCCCCGCGTACCCTCTCGTATATTATCCTCTACGAACTAGTTTACCTCTCTCGATAGCTTCCTTCTAGTACTAAAGAAGCGTTACGGTCTTAAGAATAAAGACTTAACTAGCTTTAAGAACCTCGTTAGTACGACTTAGGCCGATAGCGAGACCTTCTTCTCTTACCGCTCTAAGTACGAGTAGTACCGCCCGTACGTTAGCGAGCTTCCCTCTACCTTCGAGATCGAGCTAGTTAAGAAGGCGCTTAACCGTCGCTATAGTAATACTATAACTAGTAAGCGCTATACTACTATCGAGGAGTACTTTACCGAGCTCGAGAAGCTTAAGGAAGACTTTATAGACTATAACGCCCGTTACCCTCGTACGCTAAATCCGAAGAAGATTACGGCTACTACTTCTATAGTTGTTACTATAGTCGCCCCGACTACGAAGCCTACCTAGACTCCTATAGTTAAGACTTCCTTAACTTAAGTCGGCTCTACGCCTATCGGCTTAAAGCCTCTTATAGCTAACGAGCGTAAGGACCTTATAGCTCGTAGTATCTACTATCGCTACTATATACCGGGCTATAGTTAGTAGGAGCGTAACGATTAGAACTAGCTAGTCTACCTAGGATAGAAGTAGGGCGATAAGAAGGTTAATATCTCCTCTACTTCCTTATCCTTCGCTACCTCTCCTACTACCGCTTCCGCTACTACCGAGGGTAGTAAGTCGGGAAACGAGTAGACTACTCGCTATATAAGCCGGCGTATAGTCTATAGGAACTATAATACGAATTACGGATATTAAGCGCTACTATTACTAGAGCTCCTCGATAACCTACTAAAGACCCGTATATAGTACTTATAGCTAGAATTAATTAAGTACGTTTAAAAGTCTTAGTTAATAATAGTACTAATTCCGTTTTCGTTAGTCGTTCCTTTACTTACAAATACAACCTTAATCGCTTTTAGCTCGGCGAGTCTCGTAATCTAGAGCTCGCCGATACCTACTTCGCTACCGATTAGATTATCGAGATAGCGATCGTTAATCTAGAAATCTAAGGTTATATAGAGATAGTAGACGCCTACGTCGTTAACTAGCTTAACTACGACCTCGTACTAGGCTTACCTTAGCTAGGAACGTACTAGCTAGATATATATTATTATACTAGTATAGTAACCTTCGACTCCGCTTACTACTAAGAGTACTACTTCTAGGAGCTATATATCCTTACGGTATAGTTAGTAAATTACGTCTACCGCCCTTCTATAAGAGTTAGGACTACGGTTAAACCTATACCTAAAAGCGAGATAAAGTCTCTATAAGATTACTACGTATCGGTACCCGCGTTCGAGAGTAAGAAGAATCTCGCTAACGGCGAGATCGATATATAAGAAGTCTCTATAGGAGCGATAGACCGCTATATCTAATACCGTAAAGACTACTAGCTCTTCGCTATCTTTATCTAACCTACGAATTAGCCCGCGCCGTTATAAGCCCGTTCGATAGCTATATATAGACATATACTACTAGAAGACGAGCTCTAGATCCTTAAACAACTTTACGGATAGGATAAACCGAATCTATCCTATAGCGCGATAAAGATATACGGTATATTAGCGGCCGACTACGAGAAGTTTATAGCTAAAAAGTAATACCGCGATTCTCGAGATAAGCTTCCTAAACGCTATTACGACCTAACCGACGCTTTTACCTCTAAGGATAATAATACTCTCTCGCTATACCGGCCGAGAGTTAACTATATTATTAAGCTAAAGGATAGTAAGCTACTACCGCTTTACCGTACCTACAATCTAATAAATACCGAGTACGACGCTATTAAGAAGTAGACTAACGAGTAACAAGCGAAACGAATAATTAAACCTAGTTACTTACCCTATACTACGCCTATAATTATAGTACGGAAGCTAGGAGGTAGACTTAGAGTCTATATCGACTACCGCGCTCTAAACAACCTAATAGTTAAGAGCCGGTATCCTATCCTACTAATTTAAGTAACGCTAAATCGCCTCGCTAGTAAGAGGTAGTTTACCTATCTAGATATTACGGCTACCTTTAATCGAATACGTATAGCTACTAGATAAGAGTAGCTTACGGTATTTACTACGAGGTTTAGTTAATTCGAATACCTTACAATACCTATTACGACTACCCTTTTACCTATTTATATACTTGTTACCTTATTGCCTTACGTACGTATAAGCGCGGTAACCCTACGCGGCTACTCCTATATACCGCGTTCCTTCCTTTCTATAGAGGAACGCTCTTCTTAGTAACTCTTAGATAGACTGTCTTCGATCTTATTATTATAACCTAAGTAACCTTCCTAATATTATCGAAGACCTCTTCTTATTTAACGATACCTTACGGTATAGCGCTCTAAAGCGTACTATAAAAAACCGCGCTCTAAAGCGTAGCGTATTAACGCGCCTCGAAACTAAAACTAACGACGCGACTAAGCGTATCTTACGGTAAATAACGCTCTAAAGCGTAGTAACTATATTAGGTAGTAGTACTATCTCTCGTTCTTCTTCCTTCGACGACCCGCTCTTAAAGTAACTATACTACGTATAATAGGCCTCCTAAAGGGCCTAAAACTAGTACCGGGCGCGTCCTCTTCTTAACTAGAGGACCGTCGTAATATATAGCTATTCCTATAGTTTTAGTACTTGTAGACGCTCGGCCTAGAGTCGTAGTATACTAATAATACGCGTCGCCTCTAAGCCGCGTACTAGAAGTCGTTCGGAGTCGGAGTCGAGTAGATAGAGACCGAGGGTAGCGCTTAGGACGAGCCGGATTGTCGTACTACCTTCGGAGAAGTTATCGATAAAGACGACGACAACGAGGTTCTAAAGTCGCTCGATGCGCTCGATAACTTTAATACCTTTAAGACTACCTACGTAAACGACTCTAAGCGGATCTACGAGCTAATAGGTAAGATCCTCGACCTAGCGTATAACGCTAGTAACTAGAACAACGTCCTCTTCGAATCCTCCGAGTTTAATAAGATAGACTAGGAGAACGCGGTAAAGCGTATATAAGAGTTAGAGAAGGTTATTAATAACGCTAAGGATAGTATACCTAGACAACTAGTACGCGATCTTAAGAACACGAAAGACGCCCTCTAAAAGGCGTAAGCCTTATCGAAATAGTAGCGTACGTATACTAAGAACGGTAAGTAGACTAAGGTAGAGCTAAGAGTAGAAATCGCTTAGTTTAAAGTAGATCTAGAAACTACCGATACCGAGAGTACTAAAGACGACAACCGTATTAAGTAACTCGAAGCTAAGGTTACTAAGCTTAAGGCTAACGGTAGTAAGGAGTATAAGCGTAGTCGCTCGCGCGAGCGCCGCTATAGTACCGAGTCGCTATTACTCTCTCGTCGCTATAAGAGTAGTCTACTACGCGACGTTCTCTAAGGTAAGGATAGTAGGCCGGCTAGCGTTTATTACGACCGTAAGAAGCCGAAGCCGTCCGAAGCTCTAAGTAGTATAACTAACCTCTCCGGTATCTTAGTCGGTACGGTAATTATTAACCCTAGCTAGACTAAGGCCGTTAAATCTAACCGCGACGTACTATCTCCTTCTAAGTTTAGTACTAAGGATAGTACGTTTATACCGTAGCTTCGCTAGCTCGAGAACAAGTTAGGCGTTACTAGCTTTAAGACTACCGGTAACGGCCTACGCTATATCTAAGGTTTCCTAGAAGGTATTCCTTTTAGCTTAGTTAACTCTAAGATCCCGTCTACCTTTATACTAGAGCTATTCTATACGACGTTCGTCTCGGTTAAGTAGATAATCTAGTACTTAGTTAAGCGCTACGGTAACTACGATACGGATACTAAGGCTATAACCGCGCTAGACAAATTGACTATAGGCCCGAACGAGAAGTTTACCGACTTTCTTACTAAGTACGAGTAGATTACCGCGTACGTCCCCTTTACTATAGAGAACTCGGCTATCTTCAACTTCCGCGGAAAGCTTAATAAGACGTTTAAAGATACGCTTCGTAATAGCGAGGTATTCTATACGCTCGACGACGTTAAGGAGAAGTATATACGCTTAGAGGACTAGATAATCTAAGACGGCGTATATAATACTAACAACAACTCCTCGTTAGGGTTAGGGTTAGGGTTAGGTACTAGTACCGGCCGCCGCTTATATAAGGAGAGGCTAGCTGCCGCTACTAATACTCTTAGCGGTATTAATAAAGACAAGAAGTACTAGCTAGCTAAGTACTAGAATCTCGCGCTACTAACTAAGGCTAAGCGTAACCGCTACGACAACGAGGGTCGCTACCTTCGCTATCGCGAGAAGGGCTACTACCTTAAGGAGCGTAAGAAGTACCCTATTAGTAAGGCCGATATTGCGAAAGAGAAGTAGGAGGCTCTTAAGAGTAACGGTATCTCGACTAAGGAGTCGGGAAATATTAATAGCGCCTCTTAAGTACGATAAGAGATACGCTATTTAAGGAAGTTAAGATAAAGGAGGTATTACCTATAGAAGAGACTCTTTATATTACTTTAGC
>JAKLLW010001035.1:0-19686 GCA_022814695.1 Neocatenulostroma microsporum | reverse complement strand
CGGATCTCCGCCAAAGACGGGCGAGCAGTCTCTGTGCTTGTCCGAGGTGAGGCGGAGCCGGAGAACCAGCCTGAGAAGCGCTTCGATAAGCTAGGACTCTCCGCGCGTTCGAGAGGCTGCGGTCGCTCGTCACGCGGCGTAAGCATAGCGCTCGGAATCTCGACCGGCTTGTGACTCGACCTCGCTCTATCAAGAAGAGTCTGCAAGTCGTCTTCGCTCAACACGGATCGCAAGTTCTTCTCTCCCCTCTCCTCGATCGCAGGTGTGGGCAGAGGCTGATTGGCAGGCCTAGTAGCCTCTCTCGCTTCCTCGATAACCTTCTCAATCGCCATCCTGTTGCTGATGAACTTGAGCTTGGGCCACGCCGCCAGCTGTCCCGCATGAAGCATATATGCCAGCCTGTCCATTGTCGGATCCGTAAGTATGTAGTAGAAGTCGCTCATCTTCGTCCTTGGCCAGGCCGTGATCGTACCGGAGAATCGCTGAAGCCAGAGTTCGCTCCAATCCTGTCCCAGCGGCCGCGGCAAGAGTTCCAAATGTCGTAGAACCTTGAGCCATTTGGTGAGGTCGAGCTTGATGTACTGCTCGATGGCTGAGCCCAAGAAGCCACCTCGCCAACCGCGGCCTTTGCGGTGGGTTACTGGTCGGCCGACGGTGCCGCGAGAAGAGAAGAAGAAGAGGTTGATGTGTGGGTTCACCTGCGAGACGATGCTGAAGTTCACATTGAAGTGCAAGTTCAGGCTTTTGAGCGGAATGTCTGTGCGTAAGCTGCCGTCCTTCCATTTGTGACCGAAGGAGTACGGCTCGAGCGCGCCTCCTCGGGAGTGGTTCTTGCGCATCAGTACCACCGGGTTAAGGATACCTGGTACAGCTGCAGAAGCGAGGACGGCAGACCAGATGACGCAGTCCGGCGCCGTCAGGTAGTTTGCCAAGATTGTAGGGCTGTGTGGGTCAGAAGGCACGCATGAAATATTCAGTATCCGGCCTGTGCGTTGATACGCTTCCAAGAAAGTAAGCGAGCCATGGCAGTGCCAGGCACAGCGCTTAGCCCAATCGACATTGTCAAACCTTGCGCCTGTGCGCCACCAACGAGGTACCCAGACACTGGCAGGCTCACGGCAGGCGGTGATTTTGGTAGCCAATGCAGGTATGAGAAGTTGTTTCAGCTCCTCGTCGGTGCGAGTGGCGAGGAGGGCGGCTACGAGGGCGCCACCTGAAGTACCGGTAATAATGTCAGGAAGGAGGCCAGCGTCGAGGAGAGCCTTGGCGATGCCGTAGTGGTAGTAGGAGAAGGTGGCGCCGCCACTGAGACATAGTGCTGTGCGTCCGAAATTCGTGCCGAGGTGTTGGAAGAGCTCGCGCTTGTTGTCTTGGGTGAGTTGGTGGCTGGAGAGCAGGAACTTCAGCGTGGCGGAGACTTCGTCGATGTATTGCTGCACTAGGTCCTTGGTGCCGTAGTATGTCTCGGAGTAAAGTCTCGGGTTCTCAACGCCGGCGAAGTTGTTCTTCACGCATGCTTCCGTTAAACCACGCAGGTCGTCAATCGGTCGCTGTCCGCCGATGCCATTCCTTTGCCCTCGCTCTTCGGCCTCGGCTCGCCTGCGCAGCTTCCGCATCTGCTCCACGACCCTCCGTACTGTCTTCGAATCATAGTAGGCATACTCGTCGTCCTCCTTCCATCGATCGCTGCCCAAATGGTGATCCAGCTCTTTAGCAGCGTTCACCCAATCTTCATAGCTCTTCTGCTCTCTCGTACGCTTCCGCAACCGCTGCCGCTTCCCTCTCCACGTGATCCATTGCTCGTAGAAGTAGATGTACAACCTCGTCAGGAAGTACGCTCCGCCAAGGAAGATGAGCCAGCCAAAGATGACGAACAAGAAAGGGTACTTCAGAAGGCTATACGAAAGGCCCTCCCTGGTCTCATCTTTGCCTCTTCTTGGCTTCTTTCGCCGCTTGTTCTTGGTGCTGGCATGTGAAGGCTGTGCTTTCCCCACTTTCGGCCTCTCTGAGCCCTTAACCCGCTGGCGTATCGGTCGCCAGTCATTGAGCGCTGTTATGAATTCTTTCTCCGGCTTCCTCTGCTTCCTCGGGTCCAGCAGGTCTTCTTCTGACGGAGATGTGATGGCTGTTTCAGGCGCAGATAAGGCTGATGCAAATGCAAGAAAGTCGTCAATTTGTACGAAGTCGTTGTCGAAGTCAGGTAAGGTGTGGTAGTCCCAGGCCTCGGGTGAGTCGACCGATGGGCCATCGGTGGCCTTTGACGGGTCGGCCATGCTTGTGTTTCGTATGTCGGTGTTGTTCGTAGGTGGTCTGCGTATTGCAGATTACAATCGTAGAATCATCATGTTGTATGTGTGCAGAGATCGGTCATGGAGGCAAGAGATTCAAGACACACCAAGACTCGGCGCCAGACAAAGGTGCGACTGCGTGTGTGTGACGGAATGTCTTACCGAGGCAGCGGTGGCAAGCGCAGGCGCGCTCGGCCCGCAAAACGTGCTTGCATTAGCGCGATATCGCGAACCTTGAGATCGACATCGTCACCATTCACTTCAAGCAGACAGTCTCGTCTACATGTAGAACAGTCTTGACCTTACAAAGCCATGCCTGTATGACACAGGCGCCAATCATGTATTCTCGACTGTGTACAGCGAAGCACTTCTCTACCTTTCCTACCGTGCCGTCCGCCTTCAGGAGAGCCATGGCTACCATCCGCTCTTCCATCCCACACGAAGATCGTACGGCAGCCGAGCCTCGCGAGAACAGACTCGAGCCCGTAGTGCTCTCCCACATCCGTGAGGTCAACCCAACTATCCGCCTCTTGAGACTCAGTGCTGCAGATCCAAACCATACCATCAAAGTCCGTCTCAAACCTCCCCAAGCCCTCCATTTCGTCCGCTGACTGGACCTCAGCATAGTTTCGAGCAGGCCAATGGCTAGACACATTCATCCCAAGCTTGCAAAAAGCAGGGGGTTTCACGATCACATCAACGCCATTCGAAGCAAGACCGAACAGGGATTCACCGCCGTACCTGGAGCTAGCGATCCAGAAAAGCAGTAACCCGCCTGCTCAATGGCTTTGGAAGCCTGAAAGCGAGATCCTGGGCTCGCAGCTAGTCGTAAGGGTCGGCGGCAGCTTTACGTGGCCGCCGCCAGGTTTGGATGAAGATAGGATTGACCGATTGGTATTGATCGCTGGCGGTGTTGGAATCAAGTATGTCCTACTGCCCACACAAGCTATCGCGGAGCTGAGCTGACTCTGAGGAGTCCACTGATATCGATCTTCTCCCACCTTATCCGCACAGGCCAACACCCCAAAGAAGTCCACTTCGTCTACGGCACTAAGGCCTCGACTTCCGATCCAGATCCATGGAGCATTCTCTTCCTACCCCGGCTCATGGATCTCGTCGGCGCGGTCGACCAACCTACGGACATCACGTTATCGTTGTACCTCACGGGTCTTGGCGAAGGCGATCAAGGCCGTATCGAGCACGGCAGACTACCGAACCGGACTTTTGGCCGCCGGATCACGGAAGATGACCTTGTACATGCGCTTGATGGATTCAAGAAACCAATCTATGGTGCTAAGCATGACAGACAGGGTACTGTGTGTTATGTTTGTGGTCCACCGAAGATGACTGATGAGATGGTCGCTTTTCTGGGAAAGCAGGAAGGTATGAGTGAGGAGAGGGTTAGGTGCGAGAAATGGTGGTAGACGAGCTCTTGGAGCGTGTTGTGCGGATTGACCATGCGTCTGCAACATCTGTGTTTATACCACATTGCTGATCCGCTGCTTCGTAGACCACTAGGCCGCCGAGCCCATCACAATACCACGGTACATTCTCATCGCATTCGCCTTCTTATACGCTCTCCGTCCTCTACTGTCTTCCATCCTCTTCGTGGCCTTGGACACGAGCGCCATATCACATGGCGTATGACCAAAAGGGTGTATGACGGTGCTTGATGACCTGTAGCAAGCAATCTATGCCACGCCATACGGTCATGCGCAGCCTTGCACACTGCCTCGCAGGTTTCCAGTCACTAAAGAATACTGCCTTTCCACAGTGCATACGGCATGCGAGACTTCGAGCATAAGATATACCCCATCATGGCCCCTCGCCGAATTTCGACGATTGCTGCTCGCTGCATACCCTTTGTTATCATATCACTACGAGCCTGCAAACGTATGTTCAACATTCGACTGCATCCAGCGATCAACCCTTTCGCAAGAAGCATGGCCGAAGAGCACGTATACCACTTGTCGACCATCGATCAGAGTCTCCTGCGAAGCTACATCCGCTACTGCCTCTGCTTCCCATGCAAGGCCTCCGACTTCGACACCGTCACCCGCAAGTTGGCTCTAGCTTGTGAGCGTCTTGTCACAAACCTACCAGTCCTGGCGGGCAAAGTCCAGCCAGTAATCACCGCCAACGGCGACGGCTACGGCCAAGAGCAGGAAGGCCGTCTAGAAGTCGTCGTCGCCCTCAACGATATCCGGAATTTCCATCCAACAGGTCGACATCTGGGTATCGAAGAGTTTCCTTTCGCTTACCAGAGTCTCTCAACACGAAACATGCCGGCGAGACCTTTCGGAGATACAAGACCGACGCCTTTGCCTGATATGCCTGCTCCTCAGGATGCTCCGGCCTTTGCAGTGCAAGCTAACTTCATATCTGGAGGGTTGCTTGTGGCGCTGTATCTGCATCATTCCGTTGCGGATGTTCATGGATTGGGGCAGCTTATGAGGATCATGAGCAGCGACATTCCGGCGAGGAAGCTCAAAGAGGCTGATCTCAGGGCTGATGCGGAGGAGCAGTCGAAGATGCGAGCTCGCCTGTCGGACTCAAAGGATGCTCCAGAGCCAGGGAAAGAGAAACCTGATGCCAAGAAACTTGCCAAGCTAGTCGCTCAGAAAGAAGGTGAGATTGCCAACATAAAGGATGCCCAAGGCGCAGCCACGAGTGATGCGGGCAGAGAGGAGCTTGCGCAGCGACTCAAGGATGCCGTACGCCAGAAGAACGACCTCGCCTACAAGCTCCTAGAGCGTCAAGACCAAAATGCCTCTGAAGACCGCTCCATACTCACAGGTGAAGAAAAGGGAACCTGTCGAATCCTAGCCTTCAACCTTGCCACTATCGAGCAGACGAGGGACATGATCAATGAGCGCTTCCACTACATCCATGAAGATCGCTATATTCACATCTCCGCTTTTGATGCCTTGACTGCTATACTCTGGAAAGCTGTCGCTCGTGCTACCTGGCCTCAGGGGCCGCCGGAGGAGGACATGCTTCGGTTGCTGAAGCTGACTGTTCCGGTCAGTTTGCGTAAGAGGATGAGCGACCCAGCTCTGCCGGACGATTACTTCGGGAACGCTGTGACGCATGCAGAGCTACACTCCTCGATCTTGCAGCTCGGTAAGCCGTATGAGCTTGGCTCACTGGCGCACACTGCGAGATTGATCAGGACGGCGGTTGCGCTACCCAGTGAAGCCAGTACTCGTGAGAGGATTGCGGCGTTGAACAAGATGGAGGATATTTCGAAAGCTGCGATATCGAACAAGCAGTTCGATCTGAATTTGGTCATCACAAGCTGGGCTGATCTGCCGTTTGAGGAGGCGGATTTTGGTCTGGGGCTTGGCAAGCCGCAGTGGGGCAGAAAGATCGCGAGGGAAGTGAAGGGATACGGATGCATTGTGTTGCCTTTGATGAGGGAGAAGGGGGTCTGGGAAGTGACGGTCAGCTTGACTGAGGAGGTGATGGATAGAATGTTAGAGGATGAAGGATTGAAGGCGTTTCTGAAGCATGTGGCGTGATGTGTCAGGTTAAAAGCATGCTTGCCCAGTGCTGGATATTGTGGTGGACTGGATAGGCGGATGAACCTATACATTAGCACGTTAGTGATCTATGCAAACGGAAATGCTGCAAGCCCAGCAGATCTCCACCCTCGAGCAGCCTCCAGCATGCATCATTCCCACACTGCCATCAACAAGTGGAAGCTTCAGATGCTGATGAATTCGGTGGGTCGGTGGTCTTATACAGCGGCGTGTTAGTGATCTTTCCAGACGGAGCTGATGCACACCCAACAGGTTTCCGCAGTCGAGACGCCTCCAGTACGTACCTTCCTGATGACTGTCGTCGACAAGCGGAGCCTCAACAAGTGTGCTGGACTGGGTAGGCCAGTCTTCCTATACAGCAGTCTTCTGATGATCTACCCAGACGGAGATGCTGCAAGCCCAGCGGATGTCCACGGTCGAGAAGCATCTAGCACATTTCGTCCTAATGGCTACCCTCGATAAGCGGAAGGTTGATACAGGAGCCTAAGAACGTTGTGTTCGCTGGTAGGTGCCTATGTGTAATAGCTGACTGCCTGGTGTGGTCATGGTCATGTTCGTTAGATAGTCAGCAACCTTGTGATAGTACGATGCTGTGGGCGGGATGGTAGTCTGTATAGCAGCATATCAATGACCTATTCAAACGAAGATACCGCAAGCTTGCCGGGTTTCTACGACCGAGAAGCATCCAAGGATATATCGTCCCGATGACCGCTCTCAAGAAGCGGAAAGTCGATACGAGAGCAGGAAAACGTTGTGCCTGTTTGGGGATGCGCATGTCTAGCAGTCGACCGGAAGCATACTTCTCTGGTGTAGTATTGATTGTAGTCGTTGAACCACCGCGTGATAATACGAGGAAGTAGGTGAGCTGGTAGTCTGTACAGCGGCACGTTAACGAGTTGTTCAGACGGGGATGGTGCAAGCTCGGCAGGTTCCCATGGTGCAAAGTCCTTCAGTGAACACCATCCCGATAGATGCGCTCAACAAGTGAAAGGTCTATACCAGAGCCTGGAAAGGATGTGTCTGTTTGGAGATGCGTGTAGGCTGCCGTTGATGTACATTATCTGCTGTACGTATCGCTGTCGTGGTACTAAGCACGTGAACGCCATCGAAGCATCTGGTATCTGCCCATGTGAATTACGCAGTCATGCCGTCCGGATGCTGTGAGCTACGCGCCAGTGAAATGCATGATGATCCTTCTCACCACCCATACCGAAACACCGTATCGCTATGATTAACCTCCGAACCATGATGCCGTCACCCCAATGTGATGCTATGACGACACTCAGGCCATCATCTTCTCCCACTGCTTCGAAACGGTGAGGATGCCAAACGGGTAGCTCCCTCCATTCTCCCACATCCACTCCTTCACTTTCTTCCACGGCACTTTGAAGCCAGAGCGTGAGTTGGCGGGAGTGAAGTGAGCAACGGCTTGGCGGAGGAGCTCGATCTATATCAAATGTCAGCCTCACCATATACAAACGAAGCAATTGGTGAGAATACTTACGTCTTCCGCCTTCCACTCCGGCTTCCTCACACGGTGCTCCTTGGACAGCTTCAGGGCGCGATACTTCCCTCTGAGCGTCGATTCGGCCTCAGTATACCCCAGACGACGCTTGATCTCCTTATATGAGACTCCTTTGTTGCGCAGCTCATACATCTTCCTGTCTTTCGCCGTGGCGCTGATGTGTCCAACGGCGCGCGCGGTTCCCGAGCCTGTCACCTGCTCCCCCGAGCTACTGTACTCGGAGGCAGCATCCTCCTGCGACGAACTGCCAGCGGAGATGCTGCCACCTCCGTTCGGGGCGGCGAGCATGTGGCCAGGCATGGTGTTGTCCTGGTAGCCGAGGACTGGGCCAGTCTGGTATACTGACGGCGCATACGCTGGCTCGTGGACCGCGTAGCTGCCGGGGACAGTGTACTGCGTACGGTATGGCAGCTGGAAGTGTGCCGGTGCAGCAGACTGCGGGAAAGACGGGATGAAAGGCTTCGCATCCGGATACTGTGCGGCTTGGAAGGCTAGGCCGACGGTGTTGTTCGCATTTAAGGGGTTCGAGAAGAAGTAGTTGGTGAAAGAAGCGTTGTGGTCTACACCTGGTGTAGATGGATGGTCAGCATCAGTCTCAACTGAGCCCGGTGAGGTTGCTTCGTAGTCAAGGGAGGCTCGGCTCCAGTCGTCATCGCTGACCGGTGAGTATTGCCTAGCCTCCACAGGTGTGCTGAGCACGCCCGGCACCTGCAGTTGCAGCTGTGGGCTGTTGTCCAGCTCCGTAACGTGGCCTTGCGGAGCTTGAAGTGTCGGCGGCACTGCATCGGCCGGCAGCAAAGGTCGAAAGGCGTAGTTAGGTACAGCTGGAGCCTGAGCCAGTGGCTGGCGAGCCATCTCTTCGTAGATGGCGTGCTCATCACGGTAGTGATACATCTCATCCAGGAAGAAGCTGTGGTGAGGGTCGAAGCTTGACATATTGCAGCAGTTGCAGCGGAAGACCCGACGGACAATGCCTTGTGTCTGGAGCGGGAAGAGAGTGTTCGGTCCTGGTCCAGACCGGTATGTCTGAGGTGCGGTGGTGCTAGACATACCAAAGTCCCTCTGCGACGCCATCCCGCGCTATCTCACCGACTTGCTGCTCGCTGATGCGATGGTGGAGTTTGGTAGTGATTGAAAGTAGTTCGGTGTGCAACGAGGCTGTGTGCAGGTTCGATCTGCACGTGGAGGTGGTTGCTGCAAGTGCGGGAGGTTGCAGCTGTTCGAGCAGTGAAGTTTTCGAAGGCGGTGTAGCCGTGCAGAAAAATCAGGCAGCCACTAGTGTAAGGCGAGGTGGCCTTGGCGTTCGAGCGCAGGGAGGCACGCTTCTATATGCACGCTGGTGCACCGATGTTGGAGTCTGACAATCTGGTGTCCGGTCGGTCCACTGAACACTATACTAGCTGTCAGCTCGTTATACAATGATGAATACATCATGGAGAAGGTAGGCTTACATATAGTATGAAGACTCTGACGAACCGCGCCGGCAGGTGTCGACACCGGACAAGCTCACGAAAAGCTGAGCAGCAACCAGAAGCCTCTCCTTGTCGGTGATTCAATGCTTGTGAGCGAACAGTCTGGAGTATTGCAAAGAAGGCCGCGTCCAAAAGCACAGTATTAAGCCTCCAAAACGCAATGCAAGACGCAAGATGATCAGCAACGCACAACAGAGCACCCCGCCAAACAAGATATTACAGTATGAACTCGAAGCCTCCAATGCCCTCGAAGCAGCAGCACCACTCTTTGTATACCATGTCTCAGGCCTGTCGTCTCCTAAACACTCCCGCAAAACATTCCCAGTGAAGGCGTTTGAGCCAGCGGAGTGCATTACGGGGAAGGTGAGGTCGTTACGGCAGGATGTTCGGCAGGGTGTTCCAGCCTGAGCCGAGAGACTGTCTAGCGTCATGAATGGCAGGCGCCAATGCTTCCGCGCGGGATCAGAGCATGGTCGGCTTTGGTTCTCGGTATCGCTAGGCCGTGAAGGGGTTGGCGATGAGGTTGCTGAAGGTAAGTCGATCCGGTTTGCAATCAATCGCCATCGTCCGCAGAAGCTATGCCCTTGCAGGGTTCTGTTCGCCCGGTAGGGGCCGACGGATTGGCGCATAAGCGCAGCTGTCACCAACGGCGATGCTGCGACCTGCCGTATGTTCTGCATGAAGTGGCGTGAGCTCTAGTTCCTAGAGTTGATGAGTGACTGATTACTGCATATCGTAGTATGTCTGGAAACTTCTCTGCCATTCTATATGCACCCAGAGTCACGAGGCTGCAGCCGCGACTGCCCGGTAGTCATGGGGCCAATGGCACAGATGACTGCCCGGCCAACTGTCCGGCCAAGTGAGGTTCAGTTTCTGCCAGCTTTCAAACCCCGACCTAAGCAACAGATAGTGGATACTTGCGGGCACCGACAGACTGACAGGGCCGTTCGTCGGTTTCAACGTTCATAGCGGCACGGACAGAAGACGTATAGACCCACCGAGCCAGCCATACATACGTGCGCGATTGACAGGACCCGCTGCGCCAATTCCTGCCATCCGGCAGCAGCGCATAGCCTTGATGTCTACTCTTGCATATCAGGACCGGAACCAGTAGGTTTTGAAGCGGACGAAACAAGATGACGCTGTTGTCAGCGACACAGGTGCAAATGCAACCTATCGCTCCTGTAGATCAACCAAGATGCTGGGTCGCTGCAGCTTCCCGACGCCCATGTTGAAGCGGGCAAATTCGTTCCTGAGTGGCCAGAAGCAGTTGTTCCGTTGCACAAGTAACTATTGGCCGCAGGCCAGATGGACATGGTCTGGGAATGAGACATCGCAAATTGGTAATAGCTCTGCTTTCAATGCCTCGTCTATCGTCTAGTAGGGTCGGAAATTCGGCGTGGGAGGGTCAAAGGCCACCCTTGAGATGCTTGAGATGGTAGAAAAGCTATCAGATGAACGCTACTGCAGGCCTGGTTTGATCTGTGGCAGAAGAAGCGTAGCGTAGAGTGATAGACAGGTACAAAACAGAGGTGAGGTCTAAAAAGTTGTTCCTCCTGGCGTGCCTGGATTTCGTGACCGTTCACGCCTCAGGCTGCAACTTTGCTTCCGAGGCCTTCCGAAGTTCACTCCACCATCTTTGAGGTTAGACGGCGGCAACCTCTGCACTGTACATAGAAACCGACATCGTCAAGTCCTCCCAGTGATAACACGAAAAATACATCATGGATGCTGTAAAAACAGAAGAAGGATGGCTGACCACAGCCGACTCCATGAAGCTATACACGAAGACTTGGAAGGCCGCCACCGATCAACCACGAGCGCGACTCGTCTTCGTTCATGGCTTCTCGGATCACTGCAATACTTACGACACCCTATTCTCCAGCTTAGTCAGGCAGGGCATTACAGTGTACTCCTTCGACCAGCGCGGCTGGGGTCGTTCTGTACACGAGCCAGCTCAGAAAGGGAGGTCAGGCCCGACCTCTCAGGTCCTCGATGATATTACCAATTTCATCAATAGTTTGCCCAAAACCGATGACAATTTGCCATTATTTCTCATGGGCCATAGCATGGGTGGCGCGGAAGTTCTCATGTACGCCGCCACCGGACCGAAAGCAGTACTGAGCAAGATACGTGGCTTCTTGGTCGAGAGTCCGTTTGTCGCACTTCATCCTTCTGGTAGACCATGGAAGGCCACAGTGGTCCTCGGCCGCTTGGCGGGCAAAGTGCTACCGCACATGCACATGGTGAACAAGCTGCCTCCTGAGAAGCTCTGCAGAGACCCCGACGTTTGCAAGGAGTTCGAAAACGACCCTCTGTGTCACGACACAGGTACATTGGAAGGCTTGGCTGGTATGCTGGACCGTGCGCATGAGCTTGAGAGTGGCAAAGTCGCTATCAGCGAAGGTGTCGGTGAGGGCGAGAAGACAAGACTGTGGGTCAGCCACGGCACCGGAGACCGCATTTGCGATTATCAGGCTACTCGAAATCTCTACGAAAGAGTCAAGGTGGAGGACAAGGAGATGCAAGTCTATGAAGGGTGGTACCACAGACTACATTCCGAGCCTGGCGACGACAAAGTCAAATACAATCAAGATGTCGCTAGGTGGGTGCTCGAGCGATCAACGCCAGACGGGAAGGGGGGTGCAGACGAAGATGGAGTTGCTGGAGCGGAGAGGGCGAGGCTTTGATGGCTGCGGCAACGAATGTTGCAATCTTCTGACTCGAGTTCTGGTTTACCATATGAAGAGCAGCTTAAGACATATATCGGCGATCTCCTACGTTCCAAAAGCCGTACGCACGGGAGGGCCCAGCGACGTCCAATGCTATTAACTGCGGACATGCATTGACAACATTGCCACGCGGCGTTCCTAACATGATCCTATTGTACTCCAGAGCACAGCCCACCGTCAACAGCCCACCCATGGCTCCGCATCACCTCGCTGCCAAGTCCAAAGCTCGGTGAAATTGGAGCTTGCTGCCCTTCTCTTCTGTCTGAGACTGCACTGGAGCTCTTGTATCGGCAACCAGTTGCCTTGCGGCCGCCGGGAAGCCTTGGAGATGCTCAACGTATGTCCACACGGTCTCCAAGCAAGTTGGCGATAACCAGGCAGTCGTATAAGCCTTTCAAAGGTTATGATCGATTTGTGATGAGGAGGAGGCCGCGGCAACGTGTTCTGTCAGCGGCCCTCGATCGCAGCTCGTCCACCACAGCGCCACGATCTCGAGCCATTCACTGCTTCCGGATAGCCCTACCACTTCTTCCCCGTCCTGGCCTCAACCGCTTTCTGCTCCTCGATCCGGCCTCGCAACCACGCAGCCCTTCCGCCAGGCGGTTCGACTACGCCGTCGCGATACTGGCACGTAACTTCGTCCTTTGCGAAGTATTGACGATACTGGGATATGCGCATGCGGACCGGGAACGATTCTACTTTGATCTGCCGCTTAAGCCAGTCTCGCTTCCTTTCTTTCTCGGCAGGCTTGCCGAGTGTGTACGGGGTGTCTTTGTTGGTTGCAGACCACACTGGGTCGTTCGAGAGGAAGACAATGGTCGTGAAAGGGTCATCGAGGTCTTCTGGCTTATCCGGTTCGTATTTTATCTCCTGCTGTCTGTTCCTTAAGGCGGAGTAGTCTCGTTTGTCCCTGAATACGACCGTGGTGTCGTTCTGCCCCATGGCTTGCATGACGAAAAACTCGCTCATGACTGCTTTGATGTAGTAGAGTCTTTTGTCTGAGTGTGAGAACTGTCAATCATGAGAATGCGACAATTGATCAAACGGGTCTTATGCGTGCCCTTCAATCAATCGAGGCAGTGCTTTGTTGTTGGTGCTGACGGCTCTCAGCGATGTCTGCGCCATGCCGCACGAGACCGTTGTGGCTGTGCAAAGCCAATCCGCAATGTGGCCCAGATGCCAAGGATATCAGAGAGTTAGTGGAAGGAAGTCTTCTTTTCACATGCCAACTATGTCTTTACGAGACCGCATCACATGTTGGTGGGGCGTATCGACGCTTCACCGCTTGGACGGCGAAGATCCAAACGCTTAGCAGTTCATTCCTCACTATGTGCTCCAACGTCGATGACGGATCGCACGCTCTCGATATGGAGCGATGTGGAACAACAACACTATCGCCCTCGGTGTCTTATGGCATTCGTGGAAACTGCGGCCTGGTCACCATCATAAGCCTGTTGAACTGGACATTGGCGCCTATTATCCATCACGGACTCAACGATTTACTGAAGGCAGTGAACGAGCTGCACGGGAGGCTGGAGACAGTACAGTAAGTGTAGAAATGACCGTGTTGCATCACTCCCTCCTCTCCAGATCGCAAAACAGTAGGCCTCTGGACTACTGCACCATCGGAGAACGTCGCCGGCCACGAGTTCCTTCGCCAATTTGCATCTCTTCTTCCCTCCGAATCCTTCAGATTGGGAGGGCAATACAGTAGCCCGCTAGACGACTGTATCATCAGAGAATGTCGCCGGCCACGAGTTCCTTCACCAAGTCCTGCTCGCCTCTGATGACAGGGTCAAGTGGACTGTGGCTTCCCCGGGACCTTGGCGTGAGACAAAGCCTCGATGGTCGAAATCTATGCGGACTTGCAAGCCGCAAGATAGGCATGGGCTGTATTTCACTTGGAAGTACTCGAACCATCTCTCGCTCGCTCCTCTCGTCCTACGGCTCGTGATCAAAACCTCGGCCAAGGAAGCTAGTGGCCGGTGGAGCGTTCGTGGAAATGCATCATCAAGGAGCATTCGCCGTCATTTCCGCGTTCACGATGAGCCTCTCAAGGTCATACTCATAGAGTGCATTGGTCACTGCAATGACACCGTATGATGCTTTTACACCTCCTGGCCCAACTGAGGTGACCGCCGCATGAAAGTCGTGGCTCTGGAGCCGCTGCGTACAACTCGCATCTAGTCACTGGCGAGCGTTTGTCGTATCTATAAGAGGTCTCGACCTTTCGGTATCCTTCGAGGCTCTTTACCACCTTCAACCTTCGACACTGCAAAGTTGCATCAACGAGCTCGAAGTATCAGCCATCACACTCAGGAATAAGCGCACAATCAGCACGATCTTTGACTTTTTCCTCCCTTGGTTCACACATTTCACGAACTGTCCAAATATCAGCTCTGATCTCTCAACACCTTGTCATGGACTATCCGATGTACGGACCATGGGATGCCGAATATCCATACGACGATGGAAGCCATTTCTACGGCGGAATGGGAGGTGTATACGACCCCGTTGGTGCATTCGCGCCCCTGGGCCCAAGTAACCAGCATAATCGTTGGCAGCAAGGAGCCCAAGAAAGCGTTGGATATGGAGGACGACTTGACGAGAGATTCCCTTTCGGGCAGCCTGCTCCTCCAGGCTACGTCGATCGCAGATATCGTGAGCTGAGGCCGGCACTGGGTGATGGAGCAGAGTGGCCCATGGGACCGCCGGGAGTAGACTATGAGCAGCTCGCCAGGGAGGCCGAAATGATGGAAATGGAACGCACAATGCAGATGGATGCTTACACCATGCAAGGTCTCCCTCCAGTACGCGGAGGACGAGAATTCCCTCGTACAGATAGCGCCTGGTATAGGGGGGATCTACCGATCGAGAACATGATGGCATCGCACCATGGTGGCCTCATGGACGACCAGTGGGGAATGTCAGCATATGAACCGCACTGGGCTGGCAGGATGGATTGGCCGGTCGAGCCATCTGTGGGGTATCTCGACGCGCTTTGGCAGCAGCAGAATGACCAGGAAAACATGTGGCAACGGCAGAATCTCCGGCAAAACCTCTGGCAGTAAGAGGGCGATGATAGTTAGGCGAGGGCTGTAGCGGCACGCAGCGTGGGCCAATGGGAGCATGACGGGAGAAGGAATGGAGCTCGTGAAGGGCTGCTGCAAAGATGGCGAATCTGATTAGCAGAGAGATTTTGCGGGAACCTGGGATGATGACATGAATGTAGATAGGATGTAGCTAATGGCTGTAGTAATAGCTTTGGAGTGACAACTCGCTTCTCGACATGGAGAATTGCGGCTCAATCACCATCAGAAGCTTTCTGACGAAACAGGCGTTGGCGTCTCGCCTCCGTTGGCAGGCGTACAGTAGACTGTGGCTTCTTGCGGAACCTTGGCGTGAGGCAGACATTCTACGGTCGAGACGCAATCTGTTGATGAGGCATCGATCATCGGAGCCACGAGCTCGCCACCATTGCGGACTGCTTTTATCGGTACAGTCTCCATCACGAGATGCACTCCAAGACTCGGTGCCATTCGACGTTACCGCCCTCTCGAGACGTCAACCTGGCGGACAGGCTGGTTTTTGTCCTTTAGACGGCTGTACGAATGGCATTGGAATTGTTGAAGCCGTAGGTAGTAATGTTGTAGCTGCCAGGGCTGCCGGACTCGTCGAAATCGTCAAGATCAGCAGTGGTCGAATTGTGCATCTTGGGCGTCCTTTACCCTTGATGTCAGGCTCGAGTCTGCACGCTGGGAAAGAAGGTCGTGCGCAGGCTTCACTGTGGGAGCTCGGCATCAACGCACGGGTGGCAGTCACGACTGAAACAAGGCACGTGAGGAAAACTCCGGGAGAGAGGCCATCGTACTAGTCCCTGCAGGCCAGCTGTTCATTGTCGTTATCCACGCTCGCCTCAGTAGAGGTGCTACCAGACCTACTGCTTTCTGCTCCATCGTCTTCGTTTCTTGCAGCCTCCTCATCCCCATCGACCTCCAAAGTTCTGATCATCCTAATCATCATCACCACCATCGGTAATTTCATCATCTGCATATGCTTCGTCGGGTAGCAAACGATAGGCACCCATGCTGCTTTCTCCACTGATTTCCAGCCATCGATATGCCTCGCTCTGAGACCAACGTGGCTCTCGGTCGTTATGCACATCCTCTCGAAGAGCATTAAAGCCGTCGCCTCTATGGTCCCAGTTGCGAATCGCCGTGTTCTCCCATTTGTTGGTATGCATGTTATACGTCTCATACGCGCGAGGAAGCTGATCCCAAGTTTGCTGCGTCATGAGCTTCACACGCGGTAGCGATGCTGAGAAACCTCGATGCTGCGAAGTGTGGTCGGAAGCCCACTCCTTCTCCACATCCGTCGCCGAAGGATCAGTGGCTGGATCCTGTCCGTTCGGGAAGTAAAGTACCTTCGCCTTGCACCCTCGACGCAGGCGGGTCTCAATAAGATCCCACAGCATCCCTAGCGTCACCTCCTGCCTGTTACCTTCTTCCTCGCTAAGGTCCTGGTGGCCATTGCCGCCCCACTTGCCGTCCGCAGTTTCCCAATCATGCCACCAGTCCAGACGGTAGATAGGTGGTTGACAAACCGACATGTTGCGCCATGAGGCCTCGCGCCGAGCAAACGCTTCTCGAGCAGGTGCGTTAAGAGCGGTGCCATCTCTCGCCCATGGGAGCTTTTCGATCTGCTCATATGTGCACCATTCGCTCAGGTCGGCAATGGGGTGACCGAGGATGGGCGCGAATCTGTCTGCCAAGACCGGATTGAGGATGCGCTCAGAAAAGGACTGGGCCGTCTCGCAGTCGCCATCGTCGCTTGTCTCCCCACGCGAAGTGACCCAGGCTTTCCTCGCAGTTTTACCGAGGGTACCGCTTTTTAGCTTGCGGCGGAAGCGTAGCTCGTCTAGACGGTATGCAGGGCTAAAGAGCCTCCGTTGCAGCACTGGACTATCTTCGATGATGGACTGCCACAGCGTGCAAACGCGCTGGCAATTGACCAGTACCAGAGTAGGTGTGTTATGCAGAAATATGGCAACGAGTTCGTCGATCGAGAAGAACCGCTCGCATGCTTCGCCGACTGTGCGGTCAGTTGTCATCTTTGTGTGTTGGTGTCTTCTTCGGAAGAGTGTCTTCTTGCTCGTCACACGGGGAAAAGGAAGTTGATAGAGAAGTGGAGGTATGAGGACCTTGATATACTTGGCTTCACCGCAACGTACCTGTATACGCGATCGCGCTAGACTTAGTATGGCGCGCTGCCTGCTGTTTCTCCTGCTGTAGGCGCTGGGCCAAGGCAGCAGCGCTCTCGACCATCACGACTTGCCCATTGACCTTGCGGGGGAAGGCTCCGCCAGTCGCTTTCCGTGGGCCGTAAGTAGGAAGCTGTTGAGCATCATCCATCTTCAGGCAGCAGGATGACTCCTGCTCGCTTGTCATCCTCGTCAATGAAGACGAGTTCGCCAAAATGTGCGGCTTCGTTGTGCTGAACCGAAGCACAGCCCGAGCGGTGAAAGCATTGGCCGCAATGTGCACGGCCGGCCTATCGTCTTCATGATTGGCCGCTCCGGACTACAAAATATCTTACAAAGCAAGCAGCCACATCAAGATGCGAGCAAGACCTGTCAGTGCCTGAATAATCGTGCTGCCTACCCAATCCAGTACTCAAATCGCACAACAAAACCACTGTATGCATCGACTGAGAGCTCATGTTTGGTACACGGATGCCATACTTGCCCGGGTCATGCCACGCAGGCCGTCTGCGCCATGGTCGACGACCGGCAGACACCAGAGTTGCTAAGAATGGTGCTGTGACGGCTGACAATGGTAGGGGAGCTTGTATACAGCGCCCGGACTTGTGAGTATATAGCAGACATGCTACCTCCTCGGGCAGTCAGTATCATACCATCTCATCCTCCACCATCAAAGCAACCTTCCACTCTTCCATCTCAACTAACCGCGCATCTACATTGCCTTGTCAGACCTCGAAGACCACTCCCAGCGACCCCCCACACTCTCCAGAGCGATCTCGCTCAAGATGACGAAGACATGCACAGCTTCCACCGACCCAAACAGCTCATGGCCGCCATTCTGCCCCAATCTCGGCGCATCATACTTCTTCACCATCCTCTTCAGCCTAACATTCATCGTCCACATCTACCAAATGTTCCGGAGCAAAAAAGCCTACTCATGGGTAATATGCTTCAGCGCCGGCCTCCAAGTCACAACCTACATCTTCCGTGACCTGAGCATCTTGCACCCCCTCAACGATCTCTACTACACTCTATGGTTCATCTTCATACTCGTAAGTTGCCCTCCTTATGACTTCGATCCGCAGAGAGACTGATGTGGTTTATAGATCGCCCCCATCTTCACAAACGCCTACGCCTACATGGTCATGGGCCGCATGGTATACAACTTCACCACAAAAGGCTCCGTCTTCGGCGTCCGCGCCTGGCACTTCGGCCTCATCTTCGTTCTCCTCGACGTCCTAGCCTTCTTCGTCCAAGCCGCCGGCGCCGTGATAGCTAGCGGATCAGACAAAGCCACGAGCACCACTCTGCTCGGCATCCACATCTACATGGGCGGTATCGGTTTCCAACAATTCTGTATCTTCCTCTTCTTGGGCCTCGCTGGACGCTTTCACCTGAGAGTGAGGGAGCAGCCGAATTCGGAGGAGAAGCGCACGGCCCTCAAGTTGCTGTATACGGAGTACGCGGTCGTCTTTCTGATAACAGTGAGGATAATGTTCCGCTTGATCGAGTACAGCAAAGGTCTCACGTCCAGTATCCCGCAGCACGAGGCATACCAATACGTCTTCGACTCGACGCTCATGCTCATCGCGCTCGTACTCTTCAACATCTTCCACCCTGCTTTCATGATGTGCGGGAAGGAAGCGAATATGCCAGGGAGGAACCAGCGGAAAGCTCTCAAGAAGCAGGGAGAGAAGCCGCAGGGGAGAGCGGGGGAGTATATCATGATGGAGGACAAGTCGATGCATGGAAGATATACTTCGCTGGGAGGGCAGAGCGAGGCGGAGGCTGGGTTGATGCGTGCGACGCCTAGTCCGGAGCCGGTGGTGGTTGAGGCACCAGCTTATGCTCCGTACCCATATAGTCGGTCGGCTTCCCCAACCAGGTACGGCGCATGAGTGGGCAAGATAAGCGGCGGTAGCGGGTTACATTCTGATGGTATTGGGGAGGTTCAAGGCGCGGTGTTTGTGTGAACATTAGCATAGATGCACATGTGGATATACCGGGGGGCCAAGCATGGCGTGCTTTCCGGCGTATATGGATGAAAAAGCGGTTGAGCGCGGCGTTCGCTTGAATCTTGTTCATATATCAGAGAGCACAGCTAGGAGTCGCAATTACTCATCCCCATTAGCAGGCAACCACTCGCCCCCATTAGGCCTTCCCTTATCATCCTCCCTCTTAATGAACACATAGTAGTTGTAAGCTCCCGTGAACGCTCCGCCCACAGTATTCCCCAGAATAACAGGCAAAAGACACTTCCAAACGAACATCCCCACCGTCAACCTTGCCCCTAACAACAGCCCTGTACAGCCAAGATACATATACTCAACCGTATGCGGGAACTTCGCCGCCGTAGAAATAAAAAACGGGAGATGTAATCCCAGAGCTTTGGAAATGCCGTCCCGATTTTGCGTGCCCAGGAGCATGGCGGTGGTGACCAGAAACCCACAGCCAATGGAGCGGAGGAAGATGACGTGCCAGTGTTGGTCCGTTATGTCGGAATCGACTTGGGCAACGACGCGGCTGCGCCAGGGCTCCTCGGTGAGAGTTTCGGTGTAGAAGGATTGGATGGAGGCCCAGAACAGCGCGCCGATGAAGTTTCCGATCAGGGAGATGAAGAAGCAGTTGAGATATTGGAGTATTCGGCCTTGGCGGGCGAGGGCGGTCATTGTTAGCCACATTGGGTAGCCGGTGTATCTGTCGTTCTGTCAACAACATGTCTCCAGTCTGTTTTTGGAGGATAGGACTTACAATTCACCGCCCAAGAAATACACAAGTACTAGACCGACGGGGAAGAACATGCCTTGCAGCAACCTCGTAAGACCAGGGTTACCGTCCCCGAACTCTGGAAAGCCGGTGGCGAGCAC
>JAKLLW010001034.1:0-19688 GCA_022814695.1 Neocatenulostroma microsporum | reverse complement strand
AGCTGCACTAGCATGGGATATTGTGCCGGGACTTCGTTTCATCCACTTCGATCTACTTACTTTGTTGTCCAGCACTTTCCATATTGAGCGATGGCGACCGTATGACTGCAAGGCTGAGAAAGCTTCGATCTCGGATCTCGAGTGCACGGACCCTCCAAGCTTGACCTCCAAGCACAGCATGCACTTGCTATCTTCGCACTTTACATCAACCATGTGATATAAATTGCGCATCTGGTGAGAGGGATGTATGGGGATCGGTGAAGAGCTGGAGTACGGGTATATCGTCAACATGGCTACCTTGCCCATACAAAGTCTCGCGCCGGAGACAGCACCACCGGCGGACGCATCCATTCGAGGCATTGTCACACTCTCTTGGCCATACTCTTCGTCGACAAAGCAATGTGCGTTCTTGCTGGCAGACCCGGACTTCAGGTTAAGGAATCGCAAAGGCCAAGTAAGAGTACGCTTCACTGGAGCAAGCGCAGAAGCCGTCGCGAAGTCGCACGTTGGGATTGGCGATGAGGTGGTGTTGCAATTGCAGGGTGCAAGCTGGACGCAAGATGTCGGGACTACGAGGACACCAGGCAAGAGTGTGGACGGTGAGCTCATGTTTGAGCGAAGGTTGAACCTGAAGGTTATACAGAGCGAAGGAGATGTTGATGTGAGTGTTGATGGTGTTACACCACCACGATTACCTGTACAGCAGAATGGGGATACCACGAAGTCTACGAAGACGCCTTTGTCGAGAAATGTCCAGAATCTAAGGGCGAGTCTTGGAGGTGCTGCGGAAACGGCGCCAACATACAGCTCGCCTGCATTCGCTAAGCGGTTACGTTTGTCCACCGACTCTTTCTTGGACTCGACTTATGACCCTTTTGCGGACGTGGATCTTGATGTAGAGCAGCCTGCCAAGAGACAAAGGACCTCGTTTGGCGACGTTGGCCAGTGGCGGTATGCGGAGCGGACGCCTTCGCCTGTCAAGGAGACATTCAGCCAGCGTACGGCAGAGCAAACGAGTCCGTCACAGCGTGCACAGGCACCACAGGACCCTGTCGAGCTTGAAGATGTGGAGATGACTAACGGGCAAGCTGTGCAGCTGGAACCATCAAGCCTTGTGCAGCAAGCGGAGCGTCAAGTACACATAGGGCTTCACGATGAAGAACAACGAACAGTGGAGCCAGAGAGTAAGACCGCATCAAGTCCATTGCTACCTGCTTCGGAGCAGGCACACCCATCTACTCCGCCACCTGCGATGCTGCCACCGGCTTTGCCACGTTTGCAGATGCCAGACACGACAGGGCCCACGGAATCTGGTATCTCTGTCACCTCGCAAGAGGACGGCCCGTCGACTCCAAAGTTGCAGGCTGTACCTAATTCGGCGCTTCCGTTGCCCTCACCATTTCCTACTGGCGGCGTACAGCCTTTGTTTGGGTCTTACGGCTACGCCTCAGTTGTGCATACCCCAAAGAGTGCCAAATCGTCGCCCTTCTCATATTCGCAGTGGCCGGAGCACAACAAGCCATCCGAGGTGGTCAAGATGGCGTCCCCATCTCCCGCCATGAAGGAGCCAGTGGTCGAGCAACAGAGGCGAGACCCTTCATTCGATACAGAAGTTGATGGCGCCAACGAGAGCCCAGCGCCTACCGCGTTAGAAGCACCCGAGACGAATGAAGATGATGTACGATTGAACGATGACATGATAATGAGCGACGTTTCGGCGACCGACCTCGACCAGGCCGAGCGTGTGCATACTCCTGAACCTGTGCATACGCCCAAGGCCCCGGCTGTTGAAGCGCTACGTGATTCGGGAAATGAAGAGGCGCAAGAGGCAGGGCTCGACGCACAGCAACCCGCTGAGCTACCCCGTGGCGTGGCTTCTGCTGAAGTCCCAAAAGAAGGCGAGGATGAAGATGATTTGCCATTACCCGAGGACGACTTCGTCTCACAACCACAAACACCAATCAAGCTTCCGCCCAGTGAATCCGGTCTCGACGGAACGGTAAACGCAGCACCCCATCCGCAATCTACGCCACAGTCACAGCGTGACCGGGTCATGAAGAGCACATACATGAGCCTGTTTGGTCTTGAGACTTCGCCGGAACCGCAGCTCGGGCTTAAGGCTTCGTTGGAGACGGCAAGCCCGATACCTGAGCGTGCGGTGTCAGATGCGGCATTCGGTTGGTTTGGGAGAGCGAGCGATACTTCACTAGGCCGTGACCAGCAACTGGCACCTTCTAAAGCGGCGGTGTCGACTGCGCCAGTGTCGGTACTTGAGTCCTCACCAGTCAGATCATCGCCACCTGCACAAAGTCCAGCGCTGCAAGAGCCTGAGGCGGCGAACGAGGACTTATCGACCACAGTCGCTGATATGGGTGTAGTGCAAGGTCGAGGAGCAGCGTTTGTACCACAGCGGGAAATGGAAGTTGTGACGGTTGACAAGCAGAACGAGGAGAGGCCGGCAGAGATAAGCCCCTATTTTGTGCAACATCATACGCCAGAGCCAGCAAGGCAGCAGCCGCGATCTTCGGCAGCTGTTGTGATCGAGCTCGGCTCTAGCTCCGATGTCGAGGAAGAGGACGTTCAATCTCAGCTCGGGGCCCCGAAAGGAGTCAGAGATGTTCATCAGACCATGTCGGACGAGCCGCCGCCGGACTTCCAGGAAATGCAAGAACAGTCCACTCCCTTAGGCAGAGAACAGTACATAATGGATGATGCCAATGATTACCACACAACAGATGAAGGAGAGCATCGTGACGAAGACGAAGACACCACCACGAGACCGGATGAAGCACCATCTCGCTCCGACATGGAAGCCGACAATGGTCTGTCAAGCCCACCACCTACCAGTCAGCTCGATCAGCTAGAAGCAGAGCTCGGGCAGCAAGCTTACCATCATGACGAGCAGATGAAGCTGGATGCCGAGCCGCCTCGTGATTTACCAGCCCGCAGTGAAGCGCAAGCCTCTTCGCCGAGCGCGCCGGTCACGTCTCCAATGTGGCCTAGCTCGCCTGTCCCACGACTACAGAGACGTGGACCGCAGGATGGAGACCGCAGCGGGCAGAATGCGGCTTTCGTCAGATTTCCTCCGGAGCGCGTCATCGAAGACAGTCAAAGCGAGAATGCCGGCACGCTTAGTACGCAGCCAACACCCACCGCGGATACTTTCGACGTCATTGATATACCACGGCGTGAGCCAAGACAGCGACCGACCGCCGCTTCCACTGAAGGCGACGAGGTACCACCTTGGAACGCTGCTGACAATGATCGCGCGCCTCCTGGGTTGAAGGTAGAGACCGATGTAGAGACCGACATTGGTAAACCAGATACCCGACCGCCGTTGGCTAAGGCGCCAGAGATCGAAGTCATCGAGCTGGGATCTTCATCGCCTGTCGAGGAGATTGCACCACATGGCAAGCTACTTGAGCGTACCGTTGCTGCGCCAGACATATTCCCATCAGTCGCGCACGCTCCAGAGATTATGGATACTGGGCCTGACGGTGGCTTCTTCGACGATCTTGTGGAGTCAGACATGCTTGCTAGTCCGATTCAATCACAGCAGAGCGTTCCTGTCGAGTGTGAGACGACAGCGCAGACGCAAGTGAAAGAGACGCTTATCACGACTGAAGCTGCGCCGCACAAGGTCACTGAAGAGGATCCGAAACATGGAGCTATGACCGACAAGCATGCTAGCGTTACACAGAGTGTCACGTATCCGACGCTGCCGCCTAGTCCATTGCAATCGCAACCTCGGCAAGATTCGGACTTCCTAGTCGATGAGCAACACCATACCGAGACGATGCAAAGCGACTTACCACCTACTCCGCAGTTGACACAGGTTCAGTCAGACCTGATGGCAGAGGTCATGGTGCCTGGCAGCCAACTCTCCGCGCTCCAGCGGTCTCAACCTGAAGAGCGCGATTTGGATACGCAAGCGGAAGCAGCTATGAGTCGTAGCCAACAACCAATGCTTCAGCAGTCTCAGGTTGAAGAGCGAGACTCGGACGTGCTAGCGGATGCGGCTATAAGCAATAGTCAGCAATCAATGCTCGAGCAGCTTCAGCACCATGAGACGCGATCCGATCTCATCACGGAAGCATCCATGAGCAACGAGCAACGTGTGATGCCACAGCAGGAGCGGCTCCGTGACGAAGACGGACCGGACCTGCTGGTGGATGCAATCATAAGCGACAGCCAATATTCAGGTCAGCATCAGCATCGGAGCGAAGGAGCTCAGTTGCACATGCCCGGGGAAGCAGCACTTAGCAACAACCAACATGCTGTGCTCCAACAGCAGCAGCACGAGGAGAACGAAATTGCCCTGCCAGCGCCGTCAAGTAGCGCCCAACCGCGAGCACTGAGTGGGCGAACAAAGGCGCCGAAGAAGTCTTTCAAGAAGCGTTTGAGTAGTGTACCTGATGCAATCTCGGCTTGGTTCTCTCCGAAGCGGACGAGCGGCCTGGCGGCAGAGACTCCTGTGAAGCCAGCAATTACTTCGAGAGAGAATGATGCCCATGTCGCAGATGATGATCTGATGAATGCACAGCATAACGACGCCAACTCCGGCCTCGCGAACGGTCATTCGGCGATCGCCTCTCACGTCTCGAAAGTCCACGAGAGCACGAGCAACGGTGTCCTGACTGCAACGAGCTACTTCACGGCGCTGTCACGGCTGCAGGAGAAAGTGAATCCGGCAAGCCAGAATGTCTTCGGTAGTAACACTGTTGACATCCTAGCCGTCGTCACGGACTGTACCTTGCCGCCGAAGCAAGCAGCCAGGCAACCGAAAGACTACTTCACGGTTTGCCGCGTCCGAGATGCTTCCCTGAAAAGCCACGAGGACATCAGTGTGGAAGTCTTCCGGCCTTGGAAGGCTAATCTGCCAGTTGCTGATATTGGCGACGTCATCCTACTGCGCTCCTTCGCGGCCAAGTCGAAGTCACGGCAGGCGTATCTGCTCTCTACGGATGTGAGTGCGTGGTGCGTCTGGCGCTTCACACAGACTAAAGCTGCTGAGGATGAGCTGGAGAAGCCGATTTGGGCTCGGAAGCAAAGTCAAGGCGCTCTTGCCGCAACTCGGGAAGAGGTTCATGGGCCACCTGTTGAGCTTGGAGAGGAGGAGAGGCAGCATGCTAAGGTGTTGAGAGATTGGTGGGGTTCGATGCAGGGTGATTCGGAGGGAGAGGGAGACATAAAGAAGCACGCTGAACAAGCGCCGGCTGGTCTCATCTCACCGAAGCTTGCTGCGAAGCTGTGAACTATGTAGCCGGCTCAATCGTAGGATAAGGTAGACGAGTAGTAGTCATGGTAGTACGATCAGGCACGCCTGCATGTACCCCACTGTAGAAGTTCGACTCCGAGTCCGAGCTCCCCAAATTCTTCGAGCTCGGTGCCCTCGGTGCAACCAATGCGAAATCTCAAGTTTATGTTCACATTCTTTCGTACTCACTGTTGAATACTTACATAGACAGTCGCGGCAATCTTGGATAGCCCAAAAGTCGATATCATTACCAGCAAACCTACCTACAACCCTATTCTTGCAGTCGCAATGGCTGAAGAACCCTTGCCTGTTTCCTACGAGGATCTCGCAGACATCGAAGATGCGTTCGAAGAGGTCGACACCGAGATCAGTATGTTAGCACGAGACTGCCCTTGACGCTCACCTTTCTGACTATATGCAGTGCGCAAGCAATACGAACTCTCGAAGCCCGCATACGCCAGACGCGCCGAAGCCGTAGCGAAGATAGCCAATTTCTGGCCTCTTGTCTTCGAGCAGGCACCACCTGAGATAGATCAGTTCGTCAAAGACCAGGACTCACACATACTCATCGAGCACCTCAAGTCGTTCACAGTGCGAAGGCCAGAGCTAGATGCCAAGGGCGCAGCCGGCAACCCACGAAGCTTGCACATCAGGTTCGAGTTCACAGAGAATGAACACTTTGAAGACACAACCCTGGAGAAGACGTTTTCGTACCGGAGAGCGAGCGATGGCTGGACGGGACTTGTATCAGAGCCAGTCAAAATCCACTGGAAGAAGGGCAAGGATTTGACGGAAGGCTTGACAGACGCTGCGGTGGCGCTGTGGGAGGCGCGCAAGAAGGCTGGCGACATGACGGCTAAGGGGTTGCCAGCATACACAGCACTGGAGAAGAAGGTTGAACACTGGGGCGGCGCGAATACCAGCTTCTTCACCTGGTTCGGATTTGTCAGTGCGCGGCGATACCTAAGCGCGGAAGAGAGCGAGACGTCTACGAAGGAGCATCAGCTGAAGAAGAAAGATCGGAAGCATGATGACGCTGGTGATGCGACCGATCTCACTGTGGAGGCGGAGGATGACGACCAACAGGACCAAGCGGTGGAGGTTCATGAAGCAGGCGATGACCTAGCAATCAGCCTCGCGGAAGACATGTGGCCCAACGCGATCAAGTTCTTCACACAGGCGCAGGAGTTAGGTGATATGTCCGATCCGGAGTTCGAAGACGAGGACGAGGACGCTGAGGAGGGCGATGATGAGCCCATCGACATCCGAAGCCTAGTGCAAGGTAATGGCAAGGGTCGTTCGAGGGACAGCAGTGGACCGCCTCCCAAGAGAGCTAAGCGATGAGCAGTCGTGGTTGCCCATAACTAATGTCCTCCCCAACCTAGCGGAGTACGTTCTGGACGTCGTCAAGTGCGGACGACCCCGAATCACCACCGAGCGAGGTTTGCCTCTGGCGGCCCGTTCAGCAATTCTGCCGGGCATGTACGCAAGTCACCACGCATCTTTCAGTGATTATCACGAACCAATGGCCACCTATACGGCAAAAGCTGCTCCCCGTGGCTGGCCAAGCCTTGGCGTTCACTAGGAGTTCCTGCCGCATACAGGTCACATAGTGGGGCAAGGCCGACGAGTCGAGTGCCTGGAGCGGTACCACCGCGGTGCAACGATGCACACAGTCAGCTAGAACACTCGGGTTGAATAGAGAACGCCGGAGATGTGTATATCTTGGAGAGGGGAAGTAGTCACTCTTACTTTGACTATCAACTACTTTGGTGAAGAAAACTGTCTGCTTGGTGGACGATCCCGATACCAGCTTCATTTGGGCAACACCAGGCGTTAGGCGTTGGTACCTGCAATCAATCGTCATGTGCATTGAGATGGCGTCAACCCAGGACATCTGGCGGAATGGATCGTGATTTGGCCATTCCATTCCTTGATGGTGCGTACGGGGTCCCTCCTATGTACTAGTGAGCTGTTTGACCTTCCATCTTGAGTCCCTTCTGCTCCTCGGGCCTTTGATCCGTCCAATTGTCGTATGTCGGAGTGATATGGAGAAGTGATGTGATGTCGAACCCCGCCTTCTCTAGTTCTACCCCGTGGAATACCCGCATAAACGCTACACGTGCTTCGGACCTCATCAATCGTGCCAAAGCTTCTGCCTATCTCCAGCGAGCATTCTCTCACCTGATGATGATGATTTCGAAGCTCCATCGTAGCACAAGCGGCCACAGTTCGGCCAAGAACCAACTTGGGTGAGCAGATTCCTTCCTCTTTCCCCAGCCATTTTTCAGGCTTTAGGTAATAAATTGCCCTTTGAGTCGCAAGCGGGAACGCCGGTCGTCCTCTCACCGCGAAAACGTGCTTGCTCAAACAGTTTTTCGCTTGGCACGCATCACCATGCAAACCCTGCGTAGGCCGATGGTGGTAGGATAGCTGTCTGTTTGCCCGACAGCTATTACCAACGTCCTACGCGAGAAGTCACCCGACTTCGCCTTATCAACTTCCTGCCTCTTGGCTGGCTGCAACTGCGATAAAAGATCGGTCCTTCTACCCGTTGCGCAAGCGTCCTTCTCCTTCTGGAACTGCAAATAACCGGAGCCGAGCCCGAGGACCGTTGTATAAGTTACGAGAGAGCAACAACCACCGCCTGGTTGTTCGACCACGGCTGGAACTTCTTCAGGGACCAATAGAAAGACTTATTTCCGCTCCGGCTCGTACCTTACTCATATTCTAGCTCTTGTTGTCAAGACATCATCGTACTTCCGTGGCGACCATCTTGGTGACAGGCATATACCTGACTACTGATTGCGAAGTTGTGCGGACGTCGAGCTCCAGTACCACGGTTCACCTTCCACGGAGTCCAGGAACGAACCTTAACCTTGGACTTCTGCGCACACGAAAGATTCTAGATCGTTGACCTCCACCTGGACAATCCACGGCATCAAACCGACAACATAGGAAGTGTCGAAGAAAGTGTCGACGCCAATGCGGCTCCGATAATGCCACCCAAGACTGTAGCGACCATCAACTCGACTGGGAGGCAAGCCGCTTCCTTCATCCGAGCAGCCTCTGCTGTTGGCTGGCGTGTCAAGGCCCAGATTCGAAGCAGAGAAGGTCTGGTAGCAGAGGAACTCGCGGCACTACCGGGAGTCGAATTCGTCGAAGGTGAACTCACTGGACCAGGTCGTGCAGACCTGCTCGCAAGGCTCTTCCACGATGTCAAGATAGCCTTCATCAACACCACGCACTGGGGCGATGAAGTGTCGATTGGGAAGGCATGCGCAGACGCCGCGAAGAAGGCTGGCGTAGCTCACTACATCTACTCCAGTATGCCGGATCATAGCGTGTTCGGCAAGAATTGGAGGGCTTTGCCAATGTGGGCGACCAAATTTGCTGTCGAGAACTACGTTCGACAGATTGGCATACCGGCTACTTTCGTCTATACCGGCATCTACAACAACAACTTCACGTCACTGCCGTACCCGCTCTTCCAGATGGAGCTCCAGCCTGATGGAAGCTTCGTCTGGCAAGCTCCCTTCCACCCGGACGACCCGCTGCCGTGGCTTGATGCAGAGCATGATATGGGTCCATCGCTGTTGCAGATCTTCAAGATGGGCCCGAGCCACTGGAAAGGGCAGAGGTATGTTGGGCCGTCACTCGACCTGCTAAGAGAGCATGCTGACAATCATTTGCAGAGTCACGCTAGCCTTCGAGAAGCTGACGCCACTGCAATGCTGCGCTAGATTTGCTCGCGGAGTAGGCAGGCCTGTCACATACATCCACGGACCCATCAAGATCGCCGTCAACGTTCCATCAGGCTATCGCGAACAGCTGGAGATCTTGCAGGAGACCTTGGGCGAGAAGCGTGCACCTTACTTTCCGGATCTCGAGTACCCTAGGGAGGGCAGGAGCATCTGGGAAGGCTACCGCGGCATCGAAGAGTATGCCCGCGAAGCTTTCCCGACCGAGGAGTACGCCAATGGGCTGCGCTGGATGGACGACGGCACCGACGAAGGAACGCCTAGCGAGGCCGACGGAGATGATGGCGATGGCGGGACTGACAGGTCGGCCTCTCGTCCGATGACACCTGCCGGTATGCCGATGCCAATTCATGTTGCTGGAGCTTACACACCGCGTTCGCATCCGGAGTTCACGGACGACAACTTTTATGTTGGCAGCACTTAGCACGCGGATATAGTACAGTTGCTCTGCATCGGTATCAAGGCATGGGTGGTTACTTTGCTTACAGCATGGCGCGGGCATTGGGAGGGGATAAAAGTTGCATTCGTGACGGTATTGTGGGACTTAATGCTGCATGATCTATGAGCTTACGGCCGTGGAATAAAAGTCGGGACTTTGGGAAGGCTTAATGGTGGTGCACCTGGCCAGTGGAGCATGTTTGAAGCCTGACTGAGATACAGCATCAGTGTACATAATTCTGTATCGACATTCGGTATGTAAATAGAACGGGCCAAGAGCAAGCAGTGCGGACAAGTCTCCCTCACTGTTGAGCATTGTTCCAGGTATATCGAGCTCCCCGTGCACTTGTTGCGAGCAAGTGAAAGCAGAGACTGCCACGCGTGAATTTCGTGTCTCGTTCGCGCTCAAACCCCCGCCTTTTTCGTGAAGTGGTTGCTTTGGGGGCCGAGCAACCACCATCTCACGCAACAACCACGATCTCAATGCAAGATCATGGCATCGCTGGCGGAGAGCAGCTTGGCCAGTGTGCCCATTAAGGATCTTGCGGCATTGCAAGAGCACCTTCTCAATGTGAGTGCGGTTTTGTGAACACGTCGCAAACGGTCCCCAGCGCACTGACGCAATCAACCCTGTAGGTGCAGCAGCAGCACCGCCAACCTGCGGATATACGACGTCTTGTGCCCGAGGCAGAAAGCGATAAACATCCCAGAGAAGCGACTCATCAGCACACGCGCAACGACGTCAACGACGAGGCGAGCGCAGTGATCCCCGAATCCGCTGATGCATACCGCACCCCGAAGTCCTCTCCGAAAGCTCATCCGCCACAACTCTCGTCTTCGAAGTCCGCGCCGGCAGCAGAGATGGAGGCGATGATGCACACGTCGCCGTCGCAGGAGGCTTTCGGAGCCATGACGCGCGCTGAGTCGTTCCATGGCTACCCAGGCGGAGACACGCAGCCTATGGAGTCGCAAGTCTACCGCGACTACACGGAATCGATGAGGATGAAGTCTTCGGTCATGATCACGCCGCAGAAGCCAGTTCTGCACGTCAAGATATCACCGGATGGCAAGATGTGTACATACGATACCACAGGGACGGAGAGGACACCACGGACGCTTGCAGAGGGCGAGACAGGCTTCATAGACTTGGAAAACGCGTGGCAGCAGGCCTCGCCCACAGCGCGCTCGACCACTTCCGGGATCGATGAGCTGCTGGAAAGTCCGAAGACACAGCTGCATGCGCCAGAAGGTGTGCAGAAGCCGACGATGCCCGAGACACCAGCACTAGCTGGCCACAAGAGGACCAGCAGTGGCGAGATCCTCACATCTGCAGCTGCTACGACGAAGAAGACGCCCGGCTTCTCGCAGCTGTTTGGCGCTGTGCCAAGGGGACCAGTCTTGAGCGCGACACAGCTGTTCGGCCAGACACAAGCACCATCCTCGCCAATGCCAGATGCTCCTCGCTCCGACCCTATCCTCACGCGCCCTTCGCCGAACCTCAACGATCACACAAACTTCTCCTCGCCTCCCGCATTCAGATCGTCGCCAGTTGCTACAATGCACACTCGGCCTGCACCCGTCGCGGGCGAGCCAAGGGATGCCTACACTAGCATGCAAGACTCGTACGAAAAGAGAAGGTCGCGCGACTGGGACGATGAGTATGACATACCAGCGGACGACGAGGATGATGAGGAAGAGGATATGGAGGATGTCGAGCGCCGGAGGTACGAGCAAAAGCGGTTGCAGAGGGTGCTGAGCGATCAGACAGTCAACGAGTGGTCAAGGGTGAGAGCGCCGTCACGACCAGGTTCGCGGCCTGGCTCGGGTCGAAAGGACGTTCCCACAATTGACTTGATCACACCCGCCACAAATCGCAAAGGCGAGCGTGTGGAGTTCGACGACTATGATGATGACGAGGAGATGGATGAGGAAATGCCGGTGATCGCGGATGACCATGAGAAGGTCGGAGTTGCGGAGCAAGATGAGGACGATGTGTACGATGAGCTTGGCCAGACCGTGCTTAGGAGTCAACGAGATGATCGAGATGACGATGAGCGCATGTCTGAGGACGGCAGCTCGAGAGAGGAAGGCGACGCGGTAGAGGTTCGGAGCCAGCCTGAGCAAGAAGATGGCAGCGAAGAAGGCCAGATTGCGGCACAGCACGAACCGAACGCACAGCAGGGTGAACCTGAGAAGGTCGTCGCAGGTACGCAACGATCCGCTGTGGCTGATTCGCAGCCTCAGCTGCAGGAGAGAGCCCGTCTCATGCAGCGAGAGCACACCAACGAGACTACGTCGTCATCCGTCGTCCCCGGCTCCCAATATGCCGGCCAAACAAGCCAAGAGCAAGCAAACTTGCGCATGGCCAACATGCGGCAGGTGGAGAAGGTGCCTAGCAGTCCGCCGCTCCCTGCAGCCAGCAGTACTGTCCCGGAAGATTCCACCGAAGCATCGCTGGCAAGACGGAATGCCTTAGCACAGTTCCAGGGCAGAGCAGGCGGTGAGTCTACGGCTTCACTGCCAGAGCGAGAAATCCCAGAAAGCGATGCAATTGCATCGGATGCGTTGAGACCTTCGACTGCACACTCCGCACCACCACTGGCCGACCACGCGCAAGATGAAAGCAACAGCGTACCGGTGCCTTTCTCGACCGCACGGACTCATCTCTCAGCATCTGGCCCCTCACCCACCAAGGACCGCTCTGGTCTTGACAAGTCGCCTCTCAAGATGTTCGCTAGACAGCATAGCAGCCTGTCTGTGGAGTCACCTCGCCGCGCCGCCGGAGTCAGGAGGTTTGGAGACATCGCAGCAGATCCATCACCGCCGGACGCTAGCGGCGAGACGGAGCTTAACATTGATGCGATCATGAATGATGTGATGACTGCTGAAGACGAGGCCTTCATTGAAGCTATGTCTAGTCCGGTGAAAGAGACCGCTCCCAGCAAGCGTCGAAAGTTGACGCACAATGCGTCGAGAGCGCCTTCGAGTAGGAGTGTGTCACCGGAGAGAACGCTCGAGCCGACCGGCGTTGATGAACCAGTGCAGCCAAAGCAGCCCGCCATACTGACCAAGCCTCAAGTTGATACTGAAGGCGCTGCCAAGGACCAGACCAAGGTGTTGCAGATCAGCCCCAGCAAAGGCAACGAGTTACCGTCCGCAACTCCGCAAGATGCTGCGCCTCCCAAGGGAACGCAGGAGAGCGCGAAACTCCGTGAGCAAGCGGGAGCGGCTGCCGTCTCGCAGTTGCTTTCCACTCGGTCCAAGAAGCCTGCGAAGAACGTCAAGTACGTCAAACCCAGGAAGACTGGATCTGGAACGGATGAGCCACTGTCTGCTGCTGGATCTCCAGAAAAGAGGATCTCGAAGCCTTCCACGCTCAAGCTTAGCAACAAGGCTACGAATACGAAGCCAAAGGCACAGCGTGCCCAGCTTGCTATCGAGAAAGCTGCTGCTATGCAGGAGAAGACGCATGATGAGCCGAGACGAACTGCTAAGGCAGCCCAACTGGAGCCAGCACACCCAACTCCGGCTCAACCAAACGAAGAGGAAACTGGTGATGCATTGCCTGTCGCAGCTCCTAGCAGAATCTTGGCGCTCTTCAAGGGAAGCTTCAACAACTATTACCCGGCAACATGGCTTAGCACCTTTGCAGATGGCAAGACCTGCAATGTCCGCTTCGACGATGATACTATTACTCATGTCGATGTTGGCCAGGTCCGCGCTCTTGACCTGCGGATCGGTGACCAGATCAAAGTCGACAAGAAAGACATGCGCAACAAGACGTGGATGATTACAGGCTTTGGTAGCATCGCGCAAACCGATGAGCAGCGTGCTATTGGCACGGACATCTATGATCGCACGATTGCAAAGGTGCAGGCGAAGGCTAGCCGCAATAGCACGTTACCTGATACTCCAGCGGCAAAGAGCGAAGGTCAGGTCGTGGAGGTCTTGATCACGAACATCTATATCACGCGGACGATGTGGTCGCACTTTGACGAGCGCACCTTCATACCACAAGATGGAAAAGGGCCGAATGCCAGCCGGCTTGAAACACCCTCAACTGGGCTGCAGACGCCTGATGCAGAGACGCCTGGCTCCCGCTCACGCCGTGCTCTTGCGCCATCGACAAAGGCGACCTCCAGACGCTCGCATCTGCGTGAAGAGTCCGTTGCGTCTCCCAGCTTTCGTGGTGCCACTGGGATCTTCACCGATATGGCCTTTGCCATCTCGTACGCCTCTAACGAAGCCGAGAAAGCAGCGGTCACCAAAAGCATCCAGCTCAATGGCGGTATGATCTTGGATAGCGGCTTCGACGAGCTGTTCGAGTTGCCGAATTTGGACGATGCTGCAACGAGTTCGCCAGTGAAGCGAGCGACCGCTGCCTCGGGCCAAGAGACAGGTCTACGCCTCAAGCCAGAGTATGAGCAGCTTGGATTCGTGGCGCTGATCGCGGATCGTCACAGCAGACGCGCAAAGTATATGCAAGCGCTTGCACTGGGCTTGCCGACGCTTTCGGGGCGTTGGGTCGCGGACTCGCTGCGTGCTGCGCAGACTTCTGGTGGCGATGCTCAGACTCTGGAGTGGAACAAGTATCTCCTTGCAGCAGGCGAGAGTGCATACCTGGGCGGCGCAGTCCGCTCACGCAATATGATGGCCTACAGCGTCACTGACGCGAAGCTCGTCGATACGATGGCGAACCGCGAGCTCCTGCTTGACGGCGACTGTGTACTCATTGTGGCTTCAAAGAAGAGCAAGTCCACTTGGGAGCGCCGCAAGGCGTACGCTTTCCTCACCTTAGCGCTCGGTGCCGGAAGCGTTCGCCGGGTCAACGACCTGGCTGAAGCCAAGAGCTTGGTAGCTGACGAGTCCGCAAAGTGGCGATGGGTGTACGTCGACGGGTCGGTAGCTGATGCAAGCAAGAGCCTGTTTGCCACCACTGGCGCTGGCGAGAAGAAGCGCAAGAGAGATGAGCCAGCTACCAAGATCGCCGCGAGGGCAATGTCTGCGAGCTCGAGCGATGGTAAAGTGAAGGTGGTCAACGACGAGTTCGTTGTGCAGAGCTTGATACTGGGTGCGCTGGTGGACTGATGGCTCCACGACGTGCTCACACTTGTAATATGGAGAAGATAAACTACGCTTGAATGGCTGATGACCACGCAAATGCCGCTCATCTTGAGTAGCTTGTAGTATAGCTGTACAATATCATACATAGCCTTCACCGCAACTATCTGAGGCCCAATGGCTGCAAGATTCTTTCCCTCGCCGCTCTAGCTGCGACCTCACCTCCTCTCTGCAATGCCAAAGCGCCAATGATGCTGTATATCGTGTGCGCCAACACCGTCTCGACTCCCGAGCCCTGCAAGTTATCGCTCTTTTTTGGCTTCCACCTCACTACCTTGTCTACACCGTAGCTTTGCGCGAGTTTCGCCAACCGCGAGGGAGAGAGTACCTGCGCTTTGCTGAAGGGTGTGATGTTCTCTACGCCTTCTAGTGCTTGGTGCCGGAAGATGTTGCGGTCGTTGGTGTTTGATGGAGACGGTGGTTGAGGAGCGTTGAGCAGGGCGATGGAGGTTTGGAAGTCGAGGATGCGTTTGCCGAGGAAGGCGAGGCGGTCGTTGAAGCCTCGTCGGCCGTGGTCGAAGGATTTGTGGGTTATGGCTAGCCACTGTAGATCATTAGTATCCGTAGACAGCATTCTCGGATCTGAGGGCTTGATATACCTTGACCTCCTCAGGTAACAGATCCCTCCCTTTCGTGCTCTTCAGTCCCGTCTGGTTCTTCGCTGCTTCTCCTATGCGTCCTACGAAGCGGTCATACATCTCATCCAATGCTGCCGGGTCCTCATTTACTCTCCACTCAGGCTGCTTCGGTGTGGGCCGTAGGCGAAAGGGCATTCGCATCTTTGGCGGCGCTTGCTGCCATCGTGGGAGATCTTGCGCGGGAGCATCTTGCTGCGCTGAACTGGCGGAGAAGGAGCGTACGGTCTGACTAGTAGCGTTGGAGCGGACTGCTCTGGCGCAAGATGCGCAGACAAATGGCACTCGTGAGGAAGACATGGCTGGTGCTGGTTCTGTAGACTGGGCATGGAGTTGGAGATTGAAGGCATTGGTGGAAGCGGAGACTTCGGGGGTGCCAGGGTGGGGGCCAAAACACGAACATCAATGCCATCGCGTCTCCCTCCCCTAGCCATTGCGTATATTAGCCCGATCTTGAACAGCATCTCTATCAACCGGCTTTACCCCTCTCACTGGCATCGCCTTATGGCCAACTTATGACAATGCGGTAAACGGTCGGCATTTGGATATGCCACCCAGCTGTGCCTGCCTTTTCTCGTGGACCTCCCGTCACTATATGAACGTCTCCCAGGCTTCAAATAGTGAGGTCTCAACATTCGCATCATGAGCGACATTTTGATCGAAGCACTCACCGCAGCGCTTCCGGCAGACTCAGTTGAGAAGATCCAAGGGATACCCACAGAGATCCCTCTGTCACCAGGCTTCAAAGGAAAGATCCGCTACATCCACACTCCGCCGAAGGCATGTGACACATTGTTCTCGCCTCCTCCAGGCCATGACCCGGAGAAGACACGGCTGTCATCCCACTTCCTGACCGTCAGCGTGCACCCATCAAGAACCGCCGGAACCGGATCAATGAGCGGCGATCTCGAACACCACGAGGCTAGTGTAATCGGCATTGCTATCGAAGTTCTGGTTTATCATACCAAGCACATGACCACCATCTTCGTCAGCAAGGCGGATACTTCAGGCTATATACCAAATCATCCACCATCTCGGACGAAGATCGTATGCACTACGTTCATTAAGTGGCTCGCTGAACAAGAGCGTCGAAGGCATCCGAGTCGCAAGGTTGTTGTCTCGTTGTTTGCTCGAGCGCAGGCACAGTACCTGTTTCCGGGATCTATCAAGCATGGGACGAAGCATGTGTTGGATGACAGGCAATTGATTAAGTGGTGGGCTAAGGTACTGGACCCTCTACTGGAGATTTCTGGCACCAGCGAGGACCAGGCTGGGGTCACCGGATACCTGACTATACCTGGCTACGACAAGCAAGAGCTGAGAAGCTATCTACCACGCTCTCAGCACAGCAATGGGCATGTCTGGAAGCCCGGTCATCCGCTTGGGGAGCTCGGAGAAACACGAGGCCTATCTTCGTCGTCCGCACCTCCAAGGTCGCTATTGCCACGCTTTCCAGACGACCCGAAGGCACGGTTCATGCAAGATCTGGACGACGAAGTTGGCTTATCAGAAGACGCGCCAGTGACGGTCAGTCCATCCAAGCGTAAGAGCGGCAGATGGAACAATGTCCGCAATCTGGATCACTTCTGGGAAGCTATGGAATTCAGACAAGAGTGCTCTTCGGGTCGAGTCGTGGGCTTCTTGTGGGTCGTCATATCGCCGCAAGCTGATGGCGAGATGGGCCAGAGTCAAGAGTCTTCGCAAGGGATGCCAAGCAGTGATGCGGCGCTTCCAAGAGGCGCTACGCCAACACCCTCAGCGCCAGCATCGACACATAACAGTCCCAAGAAGCGCAAGCGGAAGCCGCTCACTGGACCCATCATACCACGCCAGCCTAGACTCAAAGGCGGCTCCTCGTCTCTCACTGCCACTTCAGCGGACCTAAACGGCATGCTGAATAGTGTGCGCGGTGACGGTCTCCTCATCACGAAAGACGGCTACGACAAGGCCATGCATTCACTTCTACAGCTGGATTTCGCCAATCTCGATGTTGCGGCACGCTCGACTACTAAGTGGGTTGCTGAAGTGGCGAGCATCTGCGGACTCGCAGGCGATTGGGCTACGGAAGTGGTTGGAACCGCTAAGAACGCTGGGGAGCCGAAGCAGACGATGCAGAGCACTGCTGCTTCCAATGGTCACGGTACTGTCAATGACCTTGGGAGCATGGTCAGGAAGAAGCGGAAGGCTCCTACTGCTGAAGAATCTGCGGCTGCATCGGAGGCTGCTGCAAATGTGCTTCCCGCTGCTGCGATCAGGAAGAAACCGAAGGCAAAGCCAGCTGAGGCGTAGTCGGAGCCTTCGTAGGAGTTACCTGGACACTGTTGTTGGTTTTGCATACTTAGCGTTGGCGTTTGGTTAGCCATAGCTACGGGAGTAGCAGCACGACTCATGCCGTGTTGAAAATGTACTTACTCATCTTGTATCAGTATCACGTCGAAACAAGCATTCGAAGTTTTTCCGATAGCGGCAAAAAGATCCGAGTTTTCTTAGGGAAAGTACGGTAAGTTGAAGCCGAGTACACGGGCTTGGGATGACCCGATACCGCAGGCAGCCTTATGAACCAGCGTTTGAAGTCTTACACGACGACACCTCTTCTCCGAAATCTATAAAGGTCAGCCTGTAGCCTTGCCCATCTACTTTCTTCCACAATGTCCAACCCCAATTTTTGTTGCTAAAGAGCTAGGAACAACGCGGAACGTCGGGATGGTGTCTTGAGTATGGCTTTCCGTGTATGGGTCTCCCTTTCCTTCCACTTCTGAGTCACAAGATGCCTGCCGTCGCATAACGCGCCCGGTCGTCTGGCTATCAGTGTGCGAAGACTGGCAAAAGCGCAAGGCTGTGGAAAGCCCGGCCTGCGATGCTTCAACTTGATGACTACTGGCACACTTCTGCACTCGCTACCAGCATATCCAACGGTACATGAAGATCGGGTATGAGTTTGGATGTGACTGCTTGCGCCATCTCTGTCGCTAGCATGACGTACGAAGCTGCTGTCGCCGACTACACGAGCCCTTCGCTGAGCAAGTTGCGAAGTGAACGTGGCAGTGAAGCTGACCTCGTCTCCAGACTGCTGTAGGCACCAGCGTGCTGCTGCACTCGCGATCTGTATGCTGGGGAGGGTAGAGAGCGCAGGGATGTGAGCGTAATAGGGAGGATACGACATTCGCACCGACTGCTGCCTGGAGCGCCATTGTCGATGGACAGCGCCTAATCTCTCCCCCGACCCATCGATATGCAAGCCCACTGCCGCCGCATACCGCAGCTTGGTGTTGAGGGAGCTCCAAGGCAAGCATGACAGGCAAAACAACCTTATCTCCAGAAATCCATGATGTCCAGCGTGCTGTTGTACTCGCGATCAGTTGCCATACTCAAGCCCGGAGACTGGGAACGGCTGCGTAACAGCAGTGACAAGAAAACGCTGATCGAGCGATGCATCGAGTGCAGCCATCTGGATCCCCAATACCATTTCGAGCTCCAGGTCCACTGTCGCTGGTTACCGCCGCTCACTGTCGAGATCGTGGGAGGAGAACAAGGCAGGCATAGCGACATGATCTCCAGGCTCTTCAAAAGATGTCGCGCCGCTGTACATGCCGCCGGTCACCACGATCAAGCCTGGAGACTGGAGATGGCTTGGTGTCAGCAGAGGCAACAAATAGTCAAGAAGAAGTCCGATCGACTGATGCGTTGAGTAAAGCTGTATCGACCCCCATTGCCTCCTCGATATGCAAGCTCACTGCCGCCGCATACCGTAGCTCGTCGCTCGAAGCAGCTGCGAGGGACATGACAATCAGCAAGAACAACACAATCTGACGAACTGATGCTTTGAGTGCAGCTATGGACGAACCTCGCCCATATCTCTACCGGCCCATCGATATGCAAGCCTGCCGCCGCCTGATACCGTTTCTCGCCCTCCAGAGAAAGCTGCTGGGAGAATGCAATAGTTACAAGTGAGTGACCCCCAGCCCTTTCCATGAAGTAACACCTCCCGCCCGACCGTATGCACTTCCGTCTACCTTGACCATCCAGCGCCACGCTAAGTTACATCCCCGTCTCCCAGCGCCATCGCTAACGACCCGACTGCCTTTTCGCACCCATATGTCCGCCTTTACCAGCAATATACACGCTTTTCTTACACCCTTGGCTTACTGAGGAGACTTCTGGTTGTTTGGAGGGCCGTTATTGCGCCCATGACCATCGCGATCGCCGAGACCGAGGTTGCCCATGCCGCTGCTCAAGAATGAGAACGGGTCGGCGCTCCCATCACCACCGTACTGGCCCTGACCTTGGCCGCCTTGACCGTATCCACCGTTGGAGTAACCGCCCTGTCCACCAGCCGACGAGTTGTTGCCCTGATTGAACGCTTGCTCGGCACGGCTGTCAAATCCACCCTGGGACGGCTGCTGCTGCTGCTGCTGCATGCCGCCGTTGCTGGCCATCTGAGAGTAGCCGCCGGCCATGTAGGGAGACGGAGCGCCG
>JAKLLW010001033.1:0-19690 GCA_022814695.1 Neocatenulostroma microsporum | reverse complement strand
ATATAAAACTATACTAAAGTAGGTCTATAGTAAAGATACTAATATAGTATATAGAAAATATCTTCTTATATACTAATACTACTAAAATTACTACTAAAACTAATTGTTCTTCTTTAACCTCTCTAGTACTACTATTATACTTATAAAGCTAGTCTTCTACTTATTACTAACCTTCTTAATATTATTAATAAGTAATTTAGTAGCCTCTTCTATATAATTAAGCTAGCTATTAACCTTAACTAACTTTATACTTATAGTAGTACTTTACTCTATCTACTATAAATACTACTATATTAAGAGTATTAGTATCTAGTTATTAGTACTCTAATAGTCTACTATAATCTATAGAAAGCTAATATACTATTTAGCTTCTTACTAGTAAAGAAGATTACTACTAGTAAGAAGTTTTTTAGTAGTATCTTATACCTCTATATTAAGTATATTCTAGATCTTACTATTAACCTTAATAGGCTACGAGCTAGTATATATAGGCGCTATTATCTAAGTATCTTAACTAGTATTAATAGGCTTCTTTATAATTCTAAGATTAATACTAATAACTATCTTCTTTATAGTCTTATACTTACGCTAATTCTTATTAGATTACTTTATAAAGTTCTTATTCTTCTTCTTTTTCTTCTTTATAGTAAGAGTATACGCTAATAACTCTATCTCTAGTTCTTACTTATAGCTCTTAAAGGTTAGTAGAAAGCTCTTATTATTACTAAAGTAAGTACTAATCTAAATAGTATTAGTTTTATTACTAAAGATAGTATACTCTAGATTCGAGATCTTCTCTAGACCTATAGACTCTAGCCTCTTACTAAACTTATACTAGAAGATAGTCTTACTAATCTTTATACTTAAGTACTAAATCTTTATACTCTTAAATATCTTTAATACTTCTATCTAGTTACTAACTTAGCGCTAGATTATACGACTATTATTACGACTCTATATTATAATAGTACGTACTACTACGCTAGCTACTCTACTAGTAATCTTCTTAACTTTATTATTAGAAGCCTTATCTTTACTCTTATTCTTATTCTTACTCTTACTAGCTTTATCTTTACTAGCTCCTTCTTTTTTAGTAGTACCTATAACTACCTTCTTTATACGCTTTTTACGCGCTTTACTTAAGCTATAGTCTTATTAATATACGTAATACTATACTTAGCTAGAGTCTTCTTTATTATAGTATACTTATTTAGTATAGCTAAATTCTTTAGTAAAGCCTTCTTAGCTAGTACCTTTAGCTTTAATAGTATTACTAGTAGTATAGAAGAAGTAGCTTATAAAGAGAAGGATTCTTATAATAAAGGTTACTATTATACTAGTTACTATTATACTAGTTATACTAGTAAAGAGATAGTAAGATCTACTATAGGCTATACTAGAGTTATAAAGGTAGTAGTATAGTTAGTAAAGTTAGCTAGTATACTATAAGCTAGATAATCTTATATTTATATATTCTAAACTTACTAGCGCTATAGCTACTACTATAGTAGTAGCTATTAAGTTAAAGTATAGTATTATCTAAGTACTTGTCTTTTTAGTACTTACTACTATAATATATAAAGACTAACTATCTACTAGTATATAGCTCCTAAATATATAGCTTACTAAGCGCTATTTAGAATATATAGCTACTTAAGCTACTATACTATTTATCTAGATTAATACTTAGAGGTAGTAAGCTACTCTACTCTAGTAATAGCTATAACTAATCTTTATTCTAGAGCTAAACGCTATACCTACTAGTCTTAATATAATAATAGTAGTCTATTAAACTAGCTAGAGGCAAAATAACGTAAACTATAGTATATATAGTAGTAGTTATAATATAGCTAACGTAACTAGACGACGCGCTAAGATTACTTAGAGTTAAAACAAGCTTTACCTACTATAGTACTACGACAAGATAGGAAGTAACTATACCTAGAACGGCTCTAGAGAAGTCAAGTAGAGCATAAGTAAATTCTGTTAGAACTTTATCTCGAAACAGACTAGCCTAATACCCCTAACGAAGCCAATCCCTCTATCCGGTCGCTCCGCGCTCGACCATCTTCCTAATCGGTCTCTAGTTGACTCTTAGGAACCGGTGGAATGTTAGAGCTTAGATCGCGGCGATGTCGACGAGAAAACGGGACCGCATCTCCCCGAGACGGTGTGAGCCTATTGCATCTGCTGCCCAGTCCAATGGCTGCTTACACTGTTGTAACACCGGAGAATCCGCACGGCCTTAAGGTACATAGAGGGTGGATTTCGACTCTCCAGTGTTGGAACGGCTCGGCGAGTTCACTGCGCTCTCTCCCAGACTCGAATACCTTGAAGCTTGGGGGGGCATGCAGTCCAGCTTGCTCACCTGCTACCTTCGCAACACGTTCCATTTTGCGTCTTGAATTGCTTACCTTCGGACGCCCTCACTCCATCGCCCATTGTACTCTGCGACATGATAATGACCTGGAATGTTGTCGGGCTGGATCGATGATGTGGTGTTAGTTGGTCCGCAGGGTGCCGTGTTTCGTTGCTCCAGTAGCAGAGTGACGTGAAGGGGATGAGAAAATGATACATCGAAAAGGTTGTCCACCGACATAAAGCCTCGTTATATGTTCTGACGGCGAGTACAGCCGCGCGTTGACACGCAGTGCATCGGAGATCTGAAGTGTTGTTTTGTCGGTCTCACACTATTGTGGTTATTGCCAATGGCGAGTACACTGTACTCGCCATGCTGCGCGTTGCACGTATGATACCGGAGACGCATGCTGCTCAAACATAAAGTGTGTTTTCAAGTTGGATCGGACTAGGTAGGAGTCTATTATTGCTCGGTCGCTCCTGCCTCCATGTGACGGTTTCTCAATCAGGCTAGGCTACCCCACGAAGGCTCTCACGGCCAGTGCACCTGCTATTTAGCGAGCTATTCGCTCATTGCTACGCCGACTGGCACGAGGAGTATACATGTCTAGTACGTCCACGCGCCTGCGCAAGCACCCGACCGGAACGGAAGGTGCAAGCCGCGACAACTTGTTACTCATGAAACATTCGCTCATTGTCACAACCGATGGTTACAATTTCTCACTCATTGTCATAATTTGTCAGACCTCCGGACGTAATCATAATACAGATGACTCGTCGGCGCTCCTGAAAGTTGTCCGTTCAGAATTACCGGCTGGAAAGCTTTCATGCTGAAGAGGAGGGTACGAGCTCCCCCATAGACAAAGATAGGGGTGAGGCTGCTGTAGAGGCTGGCAGTGAGCTACGACCGGCGCTCGATGGCAGAGGCGATTCCGAGCAATCGTCGAAACCATCTGTAGACGAAGTACTAAGCGCAGTTCTGACAGATAACGTTCCAGAGCTTCTTCTAGAGCAGCTTACGAGAGCATCTTGGGCAAATATGAGTGGAGAAGCTGGATGCTTGGACGAAATGCGCTGTCAACGCAGCTCAAAGACATCTTGCAAGTGATGCTTAAAGCGGTCGGAATGTCTGCACCTCTGTCTAAGACAGGCTCGACGGGCTGTGTACCTCAGAACGACCAGAGCACCCTCTCGATGTTGGCTCGTCCGCTAGGCCACCATGGAAAGTTTTAGCTGCTGGGAAGCATTCTAGCGTTAACCGTTCCTTGTCCAGTTCGCTGCCATCGGCTGTGATCGCAAGTGCCTGCTGCTGAAGCTCCCTATTGTTGGCAGGCGTATTGTCCGAAAGTCTCTCGAATGAGGTGAGGATGGTGTTGGTAGATAGCGCAAGGACATCAATGGCTGATGCGTTGAAGGTGCGCTCGAGTACTTTGACTTTCTTCTCGAGGGGCGTTGTTAGCTGTTGTTGCTTGCGCCGCCATGCGTGGAGTACAGAGCCTGCCTGTGGAGGTCTGAAAGGCCTAAACCGTCCTCCCGGCACATGTTCGCATCAAACGTGTACATCCTGAATGGTACTCGGTAGAGAGTTTTGTGGTCAACATTGAAGTCGATCGATTTGGTGCATGCAGCAGATTTGAAGTTTGCAGCCGCTGAGAACCGTTCCCGTAGAATCCTAGTGGACTGCCATTGACTTCGAGTTTTGCGGGGGTTTCAGACTTTCGCAACCTGTGAGGTGCTTGCTTTCAGCTACAGTATACCCCTTCACTATGTCATTATTTAGCTGGGCGACTCCGTCTATGGGTACCCTATTCTATCACCGCCTCTGCAGCATCTCTACAGCAAGTGCATAAGCCTCATCCTTTGCCCGCCCCTGTACCGTCCCCGGCTTCGCGGCTTTATCCCACCCATGCACACACTGCTCCATCCTCCGCTTCACGACATTCCTTCCGGCTTCTTCCAGCTTAGCCGCCAAACTTTCCGCTTCGAAGCATAGATTGTCCTGAGCCGCTGTGACGACCAAAACATTCTGCGGGAACTTATCCATTGCCGCGAACGAAGGGGAGACTAGAGGGTTCTCCCGCGAGATTTCTGGGGGGATGTAGCATGCGTCGAAGAGGCGGGAGATTGCAGGTGGTATCTTGCGTCCAGAAGGATCCGGGGTTCTGCGGTCTGCTGGGTCCGTGGCCTTGTTTGTAGAGGGGTAGAAAGTGAGAACGCTGCGGAATGTGTTCTTCGGAAAGACCACGCCGGAGGTTGCTAGGGCTAGGTTGCCGCCTGCGCTGAAACCGGAGATGGCGAGGCGGGATGTGTCGTATGAGTCTTTGCGGTTGAGGATCCATTGCACGGCGTCCTCGACATCATGCAGCGCGGCGGGGAAAGGGTTCTCTGGTGCCAGTCGATATCGAAGATCGAGGACGGTGTAGTTCGTTTCGTCCGCTATGCGACGACAGAACTCATCATCCGTCCCATGAGCAGGTAAGATGAAGCCACTGCCGTGCAGATTAAGCAGGACTGGGCTGGGTCCTTTCGATGCCGCCGTGGGCTTGTATACGTGGATCTTGATCGTACGGCCTGCGTCTCGACTGGGGACGTTCACAACCTCATCCTGTGAGGTCTTGGAGGATCCCGCTGCCAGGAGTGCGATCAAGCGCAGGGATTTCACGATGACCAGGAGACACAGGTATCTCAGAGTCCTGGTCAGGGCGCCGCGAATGCCGCCGCCTCCTTCTGATGCCATCTGAGCTCAATACCGTCGTCCTGCTTGGTACGCTTCTCGTATGTGGTCGTGGACCCAGAAGCTGCGCTGGAGCTCGAAAGCTACGAGATGGCCTTGGAGTCTCCGACTGGCGGATTGCTCTGCTGTCTTGTCTCGACATACAGAAACATGTGTTGTTCATGTCTGCAAGTCGAGGTCCAGACCTCGGCACAGTCCCGGATCTGCAGATGAGACTGAGTTCAAGCCACAAACTGGGGTAGCTCCATCGTTTCATGCGGGAGGTGACAACATCGGGACGAGCACCCTAGCTCTCTTCCACCACATCAACCATTCGACTCGGCACGCTTGCAGCCACGAAACAGCTTCTCCTCAGTACGTACACATGCCCATCGCCCATGCTGCAGCGTAGGACGGCAGCAGCGACGCCCACCCGCTGGTAGCAGAGTAGAAAAGGTCAGCGACTCCCCTCTTATCCTTCTCGCGTTGCGATTGAACCAGCTGACCATTGAAAGACACATGTGGAGCCTGCATCGCTTCAAGTGGCGTCAAGATGCCTAGCAGCAATACTGCAGTCTACAATAGTCAGCTTGTGAGCTATCTTCTTTCCATCTACCAATTTCACAACGCTGAGACCGGATCCAAGGATACCTTAACCTTTTACCATGAAGTGCAAGATCCGCCGGAGTCGACCTCGTCTGGTCTGGGCGGCGGGCCTGCTCTCCCAGCTCTTGGCCATGCGTTAGCTGGTGCTCTTGCGACGGCTGGGAGCAAAGTGCTGTTGTATCCTTTGGAACTCGTTGTTACCCGACTGCAGGTACAACGACAACTGCGCAACCCGAACGAGGCTGCTTCCGCTGCGAGAGATGCCGATGCCGAGTACAAGTCTGTCATCGACGCAGCGAGGAAAATCTACGAGCATGAGGGCGGCTTGAAGGCATTCTATACTGGCTGTGCGCCGGATGTGGGCAAGGGCATCGCGGACAGCTTTCTCTTCTTCCTTGCTTACACATTCTTGCGGCAGCATCAGCTGAGGAGAGATGGGTCCAAGAACCTGTCGGTCTTCAAGGAGCTGAGTGTTGGAGTTGCCGCCGGCGCATTCGCTAAGTTGGTCACGACGCCTATCCAGCAGATCGTTGTGAGGCAGCAGACAGCCGCTTTGGTGGCAGCCAGGGACCCTTCGTCTATGACAACGCCCAGCCAAAGTGACAAGCTCACTGTGAAGGACATTGCTTTACAGATCCGGTCCGAGCGAGGCATCGCTGGGTTCTGGGCCGGCTACAGTGCATCGATTATCCTTACGCTCAACCCAGCCATCACAATGGCTGTGGACAATCTGCTAAAGAGCTTGTTGCCGAAGTCGAAGCGGAATGGCGAGTCACCGCAACTCACCTTCTTACTGGCTGCGATCTCCAAAGTCATCGCCACTACTATCACGTACCCAGTGATGCTGGCCAAGTCCCGCGCGCAAGCTGTCTCCCGCAACACAGTGTCCGACGGCGAGGGCACCGAGAAGAAAGCCCCACCACCTCGAGTACCTGGCGTGACAGTACCAGCTGATGAGCCAGAATCAGAGCAACAGCGCAAGACCGAGCCTGAACCGCCACGAGACGACACGAAGCGAAAAGTCAAGCAACAGGCACATCGCATCCTTCGCCTCCTTTCCGCACAATACGCTATCTTCCTCTCACTGCAGGACATCTACCGCAACGAAGGCCTAAGCGGGTTGTACTCCGGTCTCGAAGGCGAAGTGCTGAAAGGGTTTCTCAGCCACGGTTTCACAATGATGATGAAGGAGAAGGTGCATGTTGGCGTCATCCAACTGTACTATATACTGCTTAGACTGACTAGAAGATGGCCGCAAGAGATGGAAAAGGCGCAAGAAAGCGTGAAGGCTGCGGCCGCAGATGCAAAGGACCGTGCAAGCAATGCCGGTGGGAACGTGTCGGAGGGCGTACAGGCTGCAGCCGCAGACGCAAAGGAGCGCGCGATCAATGTGGGCGAGACTGTATCGGAGGGCGCGAAGCAAGCTATTGCGGAGACTAGGAAAGCGGTTGGGTATGAGAAGTGATGATCGTCAGGTGGTCTGGAAGTGATGGGTTGGTCGGTTGTGCCAATGTGTAAGATGTAGCTTGAGCGTATGGCATTGATGGAAAGCTAGCGTACTGCTATTGGGACGATCTCTCTTTCATGAAGAAATATCATTGAGGTGCACGACCATCTCTCGTTTGGTTAATTCGGTGGACGTGCAGATGTTCTTTATTCTTAGGTCCGAGACACATCTCGTTGCTCTACCCATACACATCCTAGTGGTCGGAACTATGCCCAAAGAAGAGAGAGAGACTGAAGTGCAGAGCGTGGACATTGGACATTGCCGCCATGTCTTTGGTTCTGGAGCAGCACTCAGACGACAGCATGTGCGGAGAATCCGGAGATGCAGCGATGCTATTGTATCACGCTGACCGAGTCACGGTCAGTAGTATGACACCAGCAAATGGAAAGTGTTAGGGCAGAGAACAGGGAAGCCAGCGAAGGTATGGCAAAGCTAAGCTTTAAATCTGTCTCTTGCGGCCTGCCAATGCGATACGTAGGCAGGGAGATTGTATCTTCTCCTCTTCTTTGCTGCGCGTCAAGCTGCCACCAGCATCCCTGGGAACATTTCTCTCGTTGCCATTGCTACGCACACACCCATTGCCATGCGTTGGCACGGCGGGTCGGAGGCACTGTTTAATCCCCTCTGCACTTGCTCTCACTCAGCTGCGGAATTTCCCACCCCAATGCCAACCCCACGCCATGAATGCCGTGTAGATATCCGGCACGTAGCCTTGCTTTGCGAGATCTGCAGTCATAGTAGTGAATGGAGTCAGCTTGACTTGTTGAAGACGCGGTTGTGCCAGTGCAGGCCCAGGGCCCAGTGATAGAGCCTGTTGGGTATTAGCAATCTCAATTTTCTCGTGAATTGGGTAAAAGCAAGCGTGACTTACCGGGCATCGACAGTCTTGCCTTTCTCTTTACTCAATGCTGCGAAGCAATGCACTCAGAGCAAGTCCGGGGGTTGGGGGTTCAGGTTGGGAAAGACGTACCTTGCAGCGTCTCGTACAGCTCCGTCAACGGCACGATCCTGCGTTCGATGAACTCGCCATCATCTAGATGCTGCTCCGGCTCGGAGTCGCCTTCGGAGAGGTTGACTTCTATGGTGACCATCTGATCCATACACTTTCAGCAGACGGTACCACGGTAAGCGAAGAGAGGGCAAGACATACCTGCATATTCGCAGTCGTCAATCCAGGATCAGACACAATCGTCGGCGAGCAGTCCAGCACCTATATCACGTACCTGGTGAGTTGCGTTCGTCATACCAGGCTGGTTGCAGATTGTCGGCGAGAGATGACACACCTTGCCCTCATACCCCGTCTCCTCCTTCAGCTCTCGCACCGCAGCTTGCTCGGGGGATTCACCCTCATCGATGAGACCTGCTGGGAACTCAACGCAGACAGCTTCGACAGGTGGTCGGTATTGGAGGATGATGAGTGTAGACGGTGGCTTCGATGGGTGGCGCAGGATGGGCGCAATGGCTACAGCGTCTACACCTGTGGACTTGCGGGTTTTGCGTGCGGCTGCCTCCCAGATTCGTTGCTTGCCTGTTTGGTCGGTCCATTCGATTTTGCGTAACTCGGTCCACTTGGCCTCGTCGGCGGAGAGTGGGGAGATGCGGTCGATTTTTGGTTCGGAAGTCATGTTCTTGAAGGTGCGCTGGGTAAGAGGCGAGGTGTATCTGGGTACTGTACGGGTTGTGTGGCGGAGAAGTGGCAGCATTGATGAGTGATTGTTGGAGGAGTGTGGTTCCCTTTGGGAAAGACGTTAATAGTGACGTCGTTGATGGATGCCTCAGGAACGAACAGGTGCGGCGAAGTCGGAGGTGGATTCTGTTGACCCTCTTCTGCTCATGTCCTTCCTCCAACATACGACATGCCATTATTCCACGATTGGGCATTTCTGGCAGATACACGGACGCCGCCACACTGGTCTTCGCTGGGACGCTGGAGTGGCATTCAACATGCTATTGCCATGTACAGCTAAGCTCCATCTTGAAGTCACATTAGAGGAGTAAGCCTTGGGGAAAAAGGCAATCTTCGCTCCGACGCAGGTGTCGGAACTTAGGTATGACCAGCTTTACGAGCCGTTGGATATACGACAAGGGCTGCTGCGCCAGCATCTCCTACTCGTATAAGCAACGCGGCCAATTCGACGTCAGGCTGATGCGAATGGCTGGAGTTCTGTCCTACCTCACTTATATCTGACTATGTATGCCAAATATTGTCGCTGGGGACAATAAGGAGGTACCCTACTTTCCTCTGCTGTCTTACTTGCTTCGTTCTCAATAGCACTGGGCAAAATGGCGACCAAGACACTGACCATCAATCTCTCTACCAACACTAAAATTACCGCTACTCCATGGAACTCCATGCCCAAGATCGCCGGTGTAGCAGCTTCACAACACCTCTCCGTTCCTCGCTCCGCGACCGCCGACAGCAATCCCGAGATTCTGCTCCAAGATGCAGACCAAGGACTCGGTTTTATCCGCCACAACCTTCGCAACGCTAAACCGTATGTACATGTCTGCTTAGAACCCATGGGAGTCGTCGGAAATGACAATCAGGGACTAGTCGCTGACTCCACTACCCATGGCTTCCAGGCGCACTAAGGTGTTACAGACATGATAGATCCGCGGACCCTACTACAGCGTCATGGGCAAATGCTACCTCCAAGATGTTTTGGAGACCATGAGATACCACGTCGATGACCTCAAATTCGCCGGTGGGAGCTTCAACTCGTTCGAGGAGAGCAAGCTCAGAGAGCTGATTGACTTGCCGCACGAGTGTGGCGTCTACGTCAGCGCAAGAGGTTGGATGGAGCACATCCTCGCTTCTGCTGGGGGCGACCGCTTGGATGTTCTGGATGGGTACCTGAGGAAGTGCAAGGATCTCGGTTTCGACGTTATCGAGCTATCTTCCGGTTTCCTCTCTCTACCCGCAGACGACTGGCTCAGGCTAGCCGACCGTGTGCACTCGCACGGCTTGAGAGCGAAGCTAGAACTAGGCATCCAAATCGGCGCCGGCGGCGACAACTCCAGCTCAGACCTCGAATCGATCGGTACCTCAGATCCCAGCCGTGTGATCAACATCGCCAAACGCTTCATCGATGCCGGAGTAGAGCAAATGATGATTGAGAGCGAAGGTATCACTCAGAACGTCAAGTCCTGGCGTACCGACGTCATCCAAGGTAATCTTGAAGGAACTGCCAATGGAGAAGGTCATGTTTGAGGCTGCGGATCCGGAGGTGTCCAATTGGTATATGGGAGTTCGGAGTGGATGTCAATGTCTTTGTGGATCACTCGCGAATCGTGCAGTTGGCGTGTCTGCGAACAGGTGTTTTGGGCAAGGAGGACACGTTTGGGAAGATTGCTACGTTCAGGCCGCAATCGGAGCCCTGCGCAGCGGCCAAGAATGCAGTACGCTGGCTATGTACGATATCACCATATCTTCAAGCTCGTTCAGTAGGAATGAGAAGATGGTGGCAAGAACACCGTGGTCCACTGACATTGACAGCAATATTGATGCACGCTGGAGGAACCGTGTTGCCAATTACATCAGCCCGCGGTACTTCATCAATTTGGCGCTCACTAGAAGTACTTCAACAATCGTAGAAGGGGTCGAAACCTTCCTGACTCGCTTGGTCAATGCTGCGTCGAGAATGGGAAGTAGGTTCAGTCCGATCGAGGTGTCACTACTCTATACCATCTAGCTCCCGATAGAGTTTTGAATGAAGAATTAGTAGTGCAACCTCGGGTATCTTTTCACCTCGAACCGTCGCTCAAACGACAGCAATGGAAGTGGTATCATAGGATGCAACCACGGACATCTTGACTTCACGCAATCATGTGCACCTGTCCATGCACGGAAGCTCGCTCATTGAGGCATACCTTCCCACCGCGAAGGTGCAGTCGCAATCCCAGCCGCGGCCCTGCGGTGTTCGGCATTCAAGCGCAAGACATACAAACGTCGCCAGAAACTCAACCAGATTCTACACCCGCGATGATTCGATGAAACATAGAAACAGGATCTGGGAATCTGAATTCATGACCAACCGTCGTCCGGCGAGTTTTAGGAACTCGTGGTAGCCATGAATGATGGGTCTAGCATACCAAACTTTTCCATGATCCTGATATCCGAGGGAGGATCGTTCGCGAAAATGAGGATGTTATACGGAAACTTCAATGGAGTCGTTAGCCAATCTGATGACTTTGCTGACTTTTTTAAACCCAGCATGTCCGTCCCTCACACCACACACCCTGGCCCTCGCCGGTCCTCGCCTCATCTGCACGCCGACAGACTTAGCGCCCACGCAGCCTCACTGTATCATACCTATGAAAGATGCCTGGAAACTTACACGCCGTCCCAGCCTCAGTACTGGCCTCATGGCCGAAACCCAACTATGATGATCCTCAGGACACGAAAGACTGGATGGGAGCATTCGGCGGCACCTTCCTGGCGGTATCGACAATCCTGGTTGCTGGTCGAGTCGTGCTGCGGTATCGGTAAGCTCTAGCCTGACGACTTCTTCTTCTGGCAATGGTCTCTTACACTCATTGGCTTCGACAGAGGCAAAGCAGGGCATCTGGGTCTCGACGATGCCCTAATCTTCGTCGCATGGCTGGGTGTGGTCGCTCTAACGACTGTTGCAATCTTCGTCACCATCGAGGATGGCATTGGGAGGCATACCTGGGACGTCAGGCACAAGCTGTTCCCGCAAGCAGCTTTCATGGGATGGCTTACTCAAATCTTTACCTTGATCAGCACTTGCGCCACCAAGACCTCCGTCCTGTTGTTCTATCGACGACTCGTAAAGGGCGTCACGGGACAATGGATCTACGCCATATACCTAGCCATAGGATTCACGGTCTGTTACTTTGTCAGCGTCTTGCTGGCGTACTGTCTCGTCTGCCAGCCCTTGGATGCGTACTGGCGGTCTTACAACTTCAACTACGACCACTCTTTCCATTGTGTCGACGGAAATGTCCTCAACATCTGCGTGGGCGCTCTTAGTGTTGTCAGCGACCTCTACGCAGTCATCCTACCCTTCTGGATCATGAGCCATCATCAGATTAAAGTATCGACCCGACAGCGAATCGGGCTTAACATCGTTTTTGCGCTCGTAAGTATCCGTACGGAGAGTCCAGATGTGAAGAGTACCTTGCTGATACTTCTTGCTATGCTAGGGACTGCTGGTGGCTGGCGCTGGCATTGCCCGAACTTACTGGTTCTGGAGGCTCAACCACACCTATGACATCTCCTGGGCTGGGTATGACATGGTGGTATGGAGTTTGGTCGAGTCTCACCTGGCGATAATCTGCGCTTGTGCACCCATCCTTCGCGCGTTTGTTCACGTGTTTATGGTGACACCATTCCATAAGATGTCCGGCGGCTCCCAATACAGCCGCACTGTCAGCAAGGACTCAAAGAACGCCGACCATGGGATTACAATGAACCACACGATCACCATGACGAGCAGTCGGTTGGGCACAAGCAGTCGCGGGCCAGCAGATCCGATCAAGGTTGAAGGCATGATCGATGAAGAGCTCCTAGTCGAGCCAGCATCGGAGCGCAGGGAGAATAAGACCATGATGTACAACGACACCTCCAGCACGGCCTCAAGCGAGGCGGTGATAAGGGTGGAAAGTCCGGAAGATGACGAAGTCTATGCGATGAAGGACATGAGCAGGCACGCCTACACCAAATCAGCCACGTCAGCCTCCATGGCGCTTGATCCGCCGCTTTTGCTGGACCCACGACAGCGTCGTGATGCGGGGAATCCCGGAGGTGTCATCTACCATGCGAAGGCAGAAGCATGGCATTGAACGCGGCCATGGCTCCGTCGAGCTCTGCCACGAGCCAGCGGTCGTATGAATGGCGCAGATATCGCCGTCTATGCCGACAGATCTCCAGTCATAGCAGGTGCACACAGGACTGCTGAGCTGCGGATGACCTGCTACCAAGCAAGAGTCGGCGGGTTTGGAAAGGCTCCCTCGTGGGTGGGTGTGACGAGATATTCTGGTGACAGTAGTCATAGCTAGGGTCTTTTGGAACCTGCGTTACCCTACATCCATATCATTGCTGAGCTTCGACTCGGACAGCCAAAGCTTTCGCCAACTCTTAATACATGCTTGTGATTGCGCTGAAGCGGAAGTGGTCTTGTTTTCGGCCTATCGAGGTGCCACTCCTTCTCCCATCCGCAATACCTACAGTGCTCGAATTCTCCGTCGGAGGTAGATCAAGGAATCGCTAGCTTCGTCCTCTGGAAGCAATTGTACCCAGCATTTAGCATTAATTTGGCTGGGCGTGAGAACCGGAGGTTGTGGACTCGTTGGAGTGGCTGCGGGTACGGTGCCAGTTTCGACTCGTCGCTGGCCGCCACCCCTGGAGGCTCGGGGGATTGGCGCCGCTTGAGAAAGTCGCTGGAAGAGGCAACCTAATGCCGAAATGGAGTCGGCTCGTATCGAACTAGACGGTTGCGACACTTGGTCGTGGCTCAGGTGTATGACCTAAATGGCAGGATTGACGACTGGATCCTTTGAGAGAAGGCTGATCACCGTTTGCTGCAGCGCCATAAGCTGCTGCATTGACGCTGAGTGGCAGATATCCAGCCCAGGTATTCTAGTAGTCAGCTCAAAGCTCACACTATGCCTTAACATGCGGAGTGCAAGCGGACTGTGGTATTCACATACGATCTCCTCTGGCAAATGCCCATCCAAGTCTCCGGAAGTCTCTATCGTACGTCTGCTGGACATGTGGACCACTACTGCTATTTAGATCTTCTAACCTCTCATTGGCTTGCTTCTCCTTGCGCTCCTTGCGCTCCTTGCGTTCCTTGCACCAGTCTTTGTACAATCTTGTGGGCCCGGAGAAAGCTGAGACGATACCTGCCACCAGGGCGACTACTTCGATGCCGGTCATCGTTTGGGTGTGTGGAGTCACACGAGAGGGCGCTTGGCGAGCTGCGTGTGTAGATGTGGTGTTGCGCTATGACCGATGAACGGCAGATGGTATGTGGCGGAGGGCGAAGGTGATGGATAGAGGTAAAGGCTCGTAGCATCGCCCAGCCTTTATCATCCGGTCTGCTACCCCTGCTGATAGCTGGCAGCTGTGAGCTGCAAGGCGGAGTATCTCAGCCTTGCTGCGCTCGAGCCGTCCGAGCCGTCTCAGTCACATGCTCTTACGGCGGCAGTGCAATCCAAGCCGTAACAAGCAGGACTGTGGTGCAGTGATCAGATTCTGGCCTTTCGTTGTTCGGGATCTGTATTATCCGAGAAAGCTCGCCCAACCCGGCGTGAACGTCCCTTTGCCGTCAAAGATCAACAGGTAGTAAGCCGCAGCGGTCGCGAAGTTCAGTATCCCAAACGCTACCCACACTCTGTCTTTGAGATGGCCATGAAGCTTCAAACGCACCCAGTTGAATGAGTGCTGGTATAGACTCGACAGCGTTAATATCAGTCTCCAGATCACCACGCAGGTTCCTCGGACGCACAACTGAAGCGATCTTGCGGCGTAGTAGCCGATGTGAGTGGCAAGATAGGTTTCGAGCGCCTTGGCTATGGAAGGCTCTTCGCTAGGTGGTGTTGTTGTCACTGCTGCGGTAGACGGAGGATGTTGAGCATCTGTGAACGTGGGTTGTGGTTCCTCTTGTGTTGTGCTTGCTTCTCCACGCTCTGCATCATCGACCGAATCGGGTTTCAGAAGGTCGATCACGCCTGCGAAAGAAGACACGATGAGTAGGGCTACTGCTGGCCAGACGATGAATGGCAGGATTATCCGGAATAGTAGTGACTCTTGACCATCAGCATTGTCCGAGGTAGTGGCCGCGGGTTCGCCACCACCCTGGGAAACTTGAGTGTCGCTGGGATCAGACGAAGTGTTCGTAGTGTTCGGTGAACGGACAGGCGTGGTATCGGCTCCCTCTATCGCAGCTGGTGCTTGTGGAGGTGAGTCATCTGTGCGTTCGTGGGATACAGGCGATCGATGATCCATGCCGCCCTCGGTGGAACCTTGGGCTTCGCAGTCGGCAGGAAGAGCAGTGGGATGCGCAGTAGCGGCGCCGTGATCCGGAGTATCTTGAGTAGTCATAGCGGCGACGTGCGCAGGTGGGACAGCAGCAGTAGATTCTCCAGTATCTACGCTTGATACGCCCTCAGACCTCTGCGTGTTAGAAGCGTATGTTTGAAGAGAGACATCCGTTGGCACTTCTGGCGAATGCCTTGGGGCTGACCAGCGGAGGAGTTGCTTCGCGGAGATCTCGAGCACACCTGCGATAGCGTAACAGCACAAGGCCGCATAGAACAGCAGGTCTACGGTCCGCCACCGGAAGTCATCCTTGGATCTTCTCGATTCAGAGATGAGTCCAGCTGGGCCTCTGAAGGTCAAGCCCACAATAAATAGTATCGGCGAACGCGGAATGAACCATCTCCCGAGCAACAGCATACAGGTTATGTGTTGCAGCATGTAGATGGACCAGATAAAGTATAGAAGTTCGGTCGCCCACGCAATGGTTGTCGTGACGTTCTCTGACCACGAATCAATTCTCGCCACCTCCTGTATACCGTGCCAGGGATAGTAGAGGCAGAATAAGTGTGGGACTAAGCCAAAGGCGAACAGATATACCGCCATCGGGTCGTAGTCGGGCTCGTCCTTGCGCCTGAACCGGTCGCACAGCTTGCTAAGATCCTCGTACGGTTCTTGTAGATGGAGTGTGCGTATCATACTCGCAATGGAAGAGCAGAGAAAGACGGCCGCCAAAGCCTGTGTGGTTGGGATGCCTTGCATGCAGAAGAGCTTGATCGCCTGCGGCAGGACTCCTAGCATGAAGATGGCAAGTCGCATTGCCACCGCTGTGGGTTCCGCATATTTCTTGTCGTGAGACCTGTAGAGCGCTGGTCTTCGGTACTTGTCGACAACTAGCCATAGATCGATGGCCCCATCTACCAGGCATACTGTAGGAGAGGAGCGATGGGGCCAAAGGGAATCGCGGAAGACGTCCTGGCACAGGTGCTGCCCGGTGAAAGACGGTTGTAGCATTGCGTTGAGTGCCAGAGCTGCCAGACCCCAGAAGATTGAGCGACCGGATGCTTGCTGTTGGTTGGCGGAGCTGGAGATGCTGGCGGAGAGGGTACTGTTTGTCGCCATGGTATCCAAGTACGGTCAGGCTCCCGTCGTAGTCCGACCTTACAAAATCGATACGAACGTCGTGAAGCATATCCAAATGGGAAGCACTCACCATTTACGGCTTCTGGGACGTCTGCACTGCCGCATTAGTTGCGCCCCAAATTGTTTGGCCCCATGCTAGCTGCAAATAATTCGTGACGAATGCGCTTGACATCTGCATGTGGGCTTGACGACAATGGACAATGCCATCGACGGAGATACCAGAAGATGTAGTCTTTTCCAAGTGTGATCCAGAAAGAGAATGGAAGAAGAGGAGAGAAAGCGGCCGAGGACGATCAGCGCGAAAGTGACACGTCGGGAGTTGCCGGGGCGAAAGAGTTCAACTCCTTTCCAATGTTGCCTTCTCACTTCTTCATGAACGGAACACCACACAACATGTCGCTTCAGGCGTTAGAACAGGCACTCTCCCGCTGTGCCATCGCACCTCCAGGATGTGGATGTGATGAAACAAGATGACAATGATGCCAATCCCGCTGGCTGCGCGTGTTATGGGGTGAGTTCATGTCCATGATACGAAGCAGTCTGGAGAGCAAAGCACGAAACGACTACCACCCAGGGCTCACAAGCTGCGACGGCTGAGAGAGAAGCTGCAAAGCTCAGGGTCGCCATCATGTAAGGGCATATCGACATAAGGAGACCATCTTTCTCGAACAGTACGCCGGAGCTCCCTCGTCTGCGACACAGGCTGGGCACAGCTTCGTGCTCCCCAGCTTTCGTGGCGCAGATACATTGGCCCTACACTGAAAAAAATCCTCCGTCTCAACGCACGACCCATTTCTGCTCGATGGGTAGCTCATCTACCTCGACATCCCGTTGGAACCACAACATGAATTTCCAGAGATGATCATGCATTCCCGGACCCATTATGCTTTCCACTGCCTGGACCAGCTTCGGCGTCTTCATCCATACCGCGCTCATTGACTCTTGCATACATTGTTTCACTGCCTCAACCGCAGTCTTGTAGGCTTCGCTATCGGAGCTTTCACGATGCGTGATCTCGAGAAGGACTGTCGTACTCGGATTGCCTGCTACATTCTCTGCAAGCGCGCGCAAGATGTCAAGAACAAAGGTGAAGTCGCTGAAGCCATCCAGTTGGTGTACGAGCACTCTCCGCGGAGAGCCGACGAAGAGTTCCGGACGAGCCTGATTGCCTGTTTTCGAAGCAGGCCATCTCTGTTGCCCACACTGCTCGTCATCCAGCTCGACAAGCAGGCCGACTTCTGCGCCCATTGCGCCGAAGCCTTCCCTCACCACAGCACACCTTTCGCTGTCGATCTTGTTGCTCAGTAGCGCACACTCGGCATCGTGCTGCGCCATGCGTTCTTGAGACCATACGCCGTCATAATGGTTTCGGTAAGCGTCGACAATCTGCAGCCAGTGTGACACGCCGTTCCGAACGGCACGGACATAGACACGGTCTTCTGCTGACTTACTCATGATAGCTCTCCAAGGCCGAAGCGGGTCGAGTCCGAGATCGGGCGACCACGGTCGCGGCTTCAGTAGCAGACCAGGATACCGGACTCCCAGGCCGCGCGATGTCACCTCTCCCCACTGTATATTCCTGCCTTCAAGAGGCTGGAATCTTGACCGCTTGTCGTCTAGAGTGACCATTGAGTCAACATCCGGAGCGAGCAGGCTACGTGGAGCCCATCCGTAGGGAGAAGGAAGAGGGTTTTCTACCCAGAATATGACGCCCGAAGGAAAGCCGCCGTGTTGCTTCGCCCAAAGTTGCCAGATCCGAGTCATACGAGTAATAGCGGCTTTCATACCCACAATATCCACCAGAGGGAGAGACAGCATGTTGGCAACGCAGTACGACTCATCCTCCCGCACCGTAACGCTGCGGAAGTGGAGGGCACGCTGTAGCTCAATAAGGTCCCTGGTAGGTCCTGGATTATGAGAAGTCGAGCGGTGCGTTTGCGTAGCGAAGTTCTCCTGGAATCGGTCGTACTGCAGTGAGAGGTCATCAGTCTTTCGGTGCTCAGTTGGGAAACTCGCTCAAGACTGACCTCGGCTTGCATGTCAATCCAAATCGGAAGATAGCGCACATCTTGAGGTATCACAGATTTGAGATCAACCAACAGCTGCTTCGGATTGACAGCGATGTCGGCGAACTGGAAGTATAGCGAGGTCGCAAGGACACCCTTTGTGTGGATCACGTCAGCATTTTGGTGTCTGCCTCCAGCACAAGTCCTGCTTACCTTGCAAGGTCCACAGCCTACGCATCCAAGTCGACATGCCGAAGATGCGTAGCAGAAGCTCGGCCGGATCTTCGCCTTTTGCTTTGTGCGGCAGCAGTGAAGCATCAAGGACTAAGACATGAGACGCCTTCCGATACACTTCGGGGATGCGGGTCAGAGCAATGCGCTTGCCATCAAGTTCGACAGGACAACACAGCGTGTCAATCCAGAGACGAAGTTTCTGCGGTGGACCGGTGTGCGAAGATTGGGTCGCCTCCGCCGGTAAGGCTTCGATTAGTTTGAACAGCCTCGTCCACTGGCAGCTTGGAATAGCGTTCTCCTTCGCATTGCCGAGTCCATCCGCCCAGACATGGGATATGGCAACATATGGAGCACCGCTCTGATATGCCTCAACGACTGCACCCAATTCCAGCTCGGCGGACTTGGCGCTCAGAATGGGGAAAGATGCTGTGTCGTGAAGTACGCTCTGCACCTCGTCCACCATCTCGTCATTGGGAGGGAAGTCAGGACACCCGCAGTCGTCTGTGGTGTGAGCAGTCTTGTAGGAGTCGAGATTCGTCGCACCAACGCGGCACGCACGAACGGTACACTGTGAGTGAGTTTGGATATAGGCGTTGCGCGGGATGCGGCTAAGGAAAGCCATGGTGTTGAGGCCCAGATACAGGACTCTCGCCCGCTCGATGCCGCTCCTGCACCAGCCCTGCCCCAGCATCCTGGCTTCCAGCGCACTGTTCTCTGCGCAAAAGGTGCGCCTCCAGTCCAAAGTCAAGGTCCGCATTTCCACGCCCATCGAAGTCATTTGCAGAGCTATGAAGTGATTGAGTGCATACGTCAAGACCTCGCCCAGCGCGGTGATGGAGTAGATGACCCGTTCGTCGAAGGGTGAGTGCAAGCCTGCTGCCAACATCCAGTAAGTGAACTCCAGACATTCCTGCCAGTGGATGACGTGTGCCTGCCAATCCGCCGGCGTCTTTTTGAAGAACGCAAACCGGTCCACCATGCGGCTACCCGGTGTTGCGGACGTCACGAGCTTGGTTGCGCTGACCGACATACTACCGTCCGGGAGGGTCACCACGAGCTCTTCGTACAGCCAAGCAAGCTCTGCTGCCCTCTGCTCCGTATCGATGGCCTCGGGCCGTTCG